>LOND01006650.1:0-16538 GCA_014220965.1 Paragonimus kellicotti
CATAAAAACATATAGCAGTATCATAGCCGGCACTAGAACTCCGGTCATGATTTTAT
Organism: Paragonimus kellicotti; assembly: GCA_014220965.1. NCBI lineage: Eukaryota > Metazoa > Platyhelminthes > Trematoda > Plagiorchiida > Troglotrematidae > Paragonimus > Paragonimus kellicotti. The sequence goes on from LOND01006650.1 coordinate 57, forward strand.
GAGGCAGCCATGTTAAACATTACGTCATTGACCGCACATTAGGCCCGATTAAATTATCATATGTGAACACTCAACCACTTTTGCTTGTGAGTAATGAACAGGTTAACCGATCGCCTCTTGAGGAGACACAGTAACTTTCCTGTTAACTCCAATCGATTACCCCTCGACTAGGACTTCCCTCCAAGTTGAAATCACAGAAACCATTAACTTGGTGGGCGGTATTTTGATTACTAATGAAACGTGGTTGAGCGTTAACCTATGATAATTCGGTCGTGTCCGATGTGAGGTGAATGGCGTAGTGGTCAACGCGGTTGCCTCCTGAAATCGTAACCGGAGTTTTAGTCCCGGCCACGGCAAGTATACGCACTACTGACGAGTTCTAATGAGAGCGAAACTCGAGTCTAGTGCTTCTTTTCGAAAGGGGCCGACTGGAAAGTCTATGGGAATGCGACAGCTGCGATCAATTGTGGGTGATGTTCAATCTATGTGAAAACCAAAATCCCCTACTACTCATCAGTAAAAATATAACCCTTTATGTTGCGTGTTGCTGCATATATGCAGGGGTGTTTATGTCATTTTTCAAGGTATGCAGCGCATGCAAAAATCTTACTGCAGTACTAAAGATACGTGACCAATACTCTGGTGAAAATTCCCCTGGTACTCTACTGATATTTGCTATTAAATTTCTTTGTCATTACTAGGACAAAGGTTCGCTGAAAGTTTAGTCCAAACGTCTTTTCTCTGAGGAACGGCAATAAGTATTTGCTCACAAACCGGATAGATTTTGTTACTCCTTTGTCATGTGTGCATGATTTTTGACTTGCTAACGTTGAAAAGGAAACTGCTCTCTACCAACATTGAGATACCGCTGTAGCAATACATCAATCGGAAAAACGTAGTGTATGGCCCACGACATTATCATCTACTGATGCGTCGTTCACAAATAATAGGAACAATAGACGGTTCAGTATGGAGCCATATGGAATGCCCGTGTGTCTTGAGTGCGATAGACAGCTCGCCGTTGCTTTTCACGGTGTACGTCTTGGCTAACAAGTAATATTAAATCCATTTGTACAGCTGGCTTTTGAGGTCCATGGGCCGTAGCTTGCTGAGTACAGCACCGTCACTTGGCGTGACAAAAGCCTTGATAAAGCCTAAGAAAGCAACATATTCTAAATGGCGCCCTTCTATCACCGTGATCCAGAGGTCGAATACCAAAAGTAGGTCAGTGTTGCATGAATAATCTTGTTAGAAATCGCACTAATGATTGGCTAGGAGGTTAATGGGGTGACGTCGAGTCCTTATGTCATCATCCACTAAGCTTACTATTACCCGGCATGTAAATGGAGGCAGTGGTATTTGGCGGCATGTGCTTGTATTAATTTTCTCTCTAACTTTCCAGACATTCAAGGTGACACTGTGCTTTCCAGGAATGCAAAGAATACGTTAGATGTATCACTATGGAAACAGCGCAGAAGTCACAGCAACTAACACTGCACTACGCTTTAAATATGACGCTGTTATGGTCCGGTGACTTACCAGGCTTCACTCTGGTGAACCGTGATATGAAATTTGGTTTTAATGATTCATTGGAGGTTTCGACTTCACTGACATGACTCAAACCTTCAGGTTATCCCGCGCTGTCTGGGTCACTGAAGACAGTAAGAAATCAGGTGAGGAGTATCCTGGCCGTCTGTTCATTACTATCTAATAGACCAGGCGGATCCACTAGTTTAAAACACTGAGTTCCCTTAATCCATTTAGTCAAAACAGAGAGAAGACATATCGCGAGATGTTAACATTTCGATTTACTCTCATCAGTCGCCAACGTAAAACCAGCAAATTTTATACAAACTGCGTATAGCAACAACAATTGAACGAACCAACCACATAGTTCTGACCTTTCACGCGCTAATAGTGCAATCAATTCCACGGCAAGGAGATTGATTGCGTCAGCGCCTTCTGTGCACACAAAACTGGCCGATGTTGTTTGATTAGCAATGCCTCGCTAATCGCTAACAGTTTCGGGTTGCGATTATGTAACAATATCTTGAACGATTCGACAGGGTCAACTAGGTGACCGGTTGCTAAGATATGTTTGGCGATCGATGAGGCCGGGGTCTTCGAGCTTGTTACAGATGCATTAGCGCTTATTTGGCTGAGCAAGATTACGTTACGGATGCGACCTATCCGCAAGACGGTCCAGGAGTAGTTGCCGTTTCTGTGGGATCGAGCTAATGGTCGCGACCACCTGCTATTACCGCTGCACGCACTGTGTACGTTCTGGGTACCGACCAACGAAGACGCCATTTCACAAACAATCTTCCCTTGTTTGAAGCGTTTCGTATAAGGTTCGAGTTGGGACTGTAATGAGATTGGACTGGAGCGGATTCCTGATTGAGGAACGTACAGCCACTCGGAACTCTCTTACACAAGCCATTGCGAACGGAATTGCGGCTGGTCGATGCATACCAATAAAAACAATGATCGGTTTCTACATCGAACTATCTTGTGGGAGGTAGAGAGTAAAACAGGTTTTCTAAATGCGTGTCAGACTTAAGCAGCTAAGTTGGTCGAGGCAAGCTAGTGGAACGTGGCAAAACTCTACACCGCTTGCCGCCCAATACCAGTCGTTAATACTGTTGTTCCTCTATAAGAAGTGTGTCGTTTTTCCAGTGAACTGAGAAATTATAGTGCCTCCCAGACTAGTGTTGTTCTGTTTTTTTCGATGTGGCAGCTCGCCACGCGACAGGGACTTGCAGTTTTTCTTTCTAGGAGGACAGAGGGTCACTGCTTAGGAAATTATTCCGGTAAATCTGCCAGTACTACAGATGTGACTTTCTTGAAAAGTGGCATATATTTCAGTCGCAGGTCACAATATTTTTGAAACAGTCCATTCCCTTCATAAGTTTGAACAAAACGAACAGTTGTTTCTGTTTCGTGAGCTTGACCATACCCTGGACTTAGTGACCTTCCCTAACCCATCGATTGATTGCGACAGCCTCAGCAAACCGCAAGAATCTTGGATTGGGATGACGTAACAAGATTCTGAATGCACAGGTCGGGTCGATGACGTGACCAGTGGTCAGGATGTGTCTTGCGACTGCGGACACTGGTGCTTGCGTGTTTCAACGACATTGCCGTTCTTCGATGATACTGAGTTCTGCACCCATTTAGGCAAATGTTCCTTCACTCTGGAAATCAAACACCTCTCGGTTCTGCCTATGTAACTTTCTTTGCAGTTACATGTAAATTGGTAGATACAGTGTGAGGTGGCACCGACAGGCTGATCTCCCTTGATTGAAGGCAAAGGCAGTTTCTGGGTTCGAGCTAGTACACAAAGTTCGGCTGCGTTAAATGTCCGTTTAATCGAATTCATCAATCTTGTGTTGTTTGGTGCATACTGTAGTCACCTTTAAAAGGCAATTCTATATAAACCTTCTTTTTTCTTACAGTGACCACCTGTTCGGATGGCGGTTTAGGCCTACTGTGTCTTTCTATGAACCTTTTTGGATAACCATTAGATTGTAGTACAGTCGTGATCAACTCTAATTCCTCCGTAAGACTGTCTTGTGTACAAATTCGTCTTGCGCGTGTGAATAGTGTATTCACTAGTGCGCGCTTCTGATGGACCGGTGTGAAACTACTAAAGTTGAGGTATTGACCGGACCACGTGGATTTCCTATAAACCTCTTTTGATAGAGCCATCTTCCCGGCGACTTATGAGTATGTCTAGAAACGGCAGACAATTATCAGTCTCAAATTCGCATGTTACCTTCAGATTGGGATGACAACTGTTTAGGCGCTGCACTAGGTTATCTATTGCCTGTTTGGACCGACTGAATACTAGTGTATCATCAACGTAGCGTTTGTAATATGACAGACTCGCTATGTCTGCGGCTAACTCTCGTTCAATCCTTAACATGAAAAAGTCAGCTAAGATAGGCCCTAATGGACTTCCCATGGCTACCCCATCTATTTGGCGGTAGCATCGATCAAGAAAACGAAAGCTAATGTTTTCAGTGCATAACAATAAGGCTTCCCTCAGAATATCATTAGGCAGAGGCAAAGTAATGTGGCTCGTTTCAACGAGCTCACAAATATAATCAATTGTCTCACGTAATGGGACATTCGTGAACAGTGACTGAACGTCTATGGAACACATCAACTCATTAGCAAGATTGATGTTGTCCAAGTCACTGATCAATTCGAAAGAATCTTTAATAGAATATGCCTGAAACTTTTGTTTTAATGGAGTTAAGATGGTGACTAACCAGCGTGCCAGTTTATGGTACGGAGAGTTTGTCATTGCCAGAATAGGCCTAAGAGGCATTCCGGACTTGTGTGTTTTAGGGAGGCCGTAGAGCTGAGGTGTCGACGACCCACACGGTTTAAGGGATTTGTACGTCATGTCATCGATCATGTGCAGTTGTAAGAGAAGTTGAAGATGCCGTCCTATGCGACCTTCTATTTCTGTGATATTGTCCACTGTGTCTATTTGTTGAAACTTTGTTCGGTCCTCTAATATTGACAGCATCTTCTGCACATACGCGTCTCTGTCTAAAATGACTGCACCGGAGCCCTTGTCTGGCTTAAGGATTACTACATTTTTTGATTTAAGTTCTCTTAGTGATTGTAGGTGTTGCTTTGTGCACACGCCGTTGATCGGAGTCCTGATAAACCGATTAGCTATATCAGTGAGTTCGTTTTAAGCCAGCCAGGTACAGCATAGTTCTGAAGTCTAAAAACTGACAATTAGTTCAACGGCTCAACATAAATACGATCAGGCCTATATAGTGAGATTTTTTTTTTTTTAAAGCTAGTTATAGGTGAGTTGCTTTTTGTCTATTGTCCATTGTGTTGTCACGTTGGGGTTTCTTTTTTTTTTTTTTAACTATACGATTATTTTTTTTTTTTTTTTTTTTTTTTTGTCTCTTATGATTTTTTTTTTTATTTTTTTATATCTAGACCCAAAGCTAAGGCTTCTAATTGCAGAGAATTCAGTTGTACTGAAGAACAGTTCAATACATACTTACTGGGATCCAATGGAATTGGTTCTTCCGCAGGCTTCTTACGTGACTTCTGCAAACGGTTGATGTAAGTCCTCTTCGTACGATCGACGATCGCCTTACAGAATTGTGTAAACACTATACGACCGCATAATGACAAGTTTTCTACGATGGAAAGAAGACGGCAATGTGTTTGACGCAAACCACCAGTCCGCATTTGTGCAGTTCGATATGTGCAGTCGCGCAATACGTCTGAGGTTGTTGTTCGTCACCTTCAGCTTATTTTTTCTCAACAGCCTCACGAATTGATAGGGATATCGACCATCACGTGTGCATTCAGTGAGAAACGATATCTTGACAAGTTCACGAGCTATCTTGCATCTCAGGCTGGCCACATGGCGCAACAACTTGCAAGTTTCAACGGGAATTCTTCGCTTTAAAAATTTGAAACAGTTCATTCCCTTCAGAAGTTTGAACAAAACCGTTAGAACACGAAAACTGGTAGATGCAAGCATTTCTATGACTCATCAGTACCAAATTTACAATAACATGAAACGGTTTTTATATCGAACAGTTAGGGGTGGGTGGAATACATAGTCGATTGATGGGTTAGGGAAGGTCACTAAGTCCAGGGTAGGGTCAAGCTCACGAACAATTGTTTCTGAACACACAGGCTTCAGTCGATTGATTGCGACAGCCTCAGCAAACCGCAAGAATCTTGGATTGGGATGACGTAACAAGATTCTGAATGCACAGGTCGGGTCGATGACGTGACCAGTGGTCAGGATGTGTCTTGCGACTGCGGACACTGGTGCTTGCGTGTTTCAACGACATTGCCGTTCTTCGATGATACTGAGTTCTGCACCCATTTAGGCAAATGTTCCTTCACTCTGGAAATCAAACACCTCTCGGTTCTGCCTATGTAACTTTCTTTGCAGTTACATGTAAATTGGTAGATACAGTGTGAGGTGGCACCGACAGGCTGATCTCCCTTGATTGAAGGCAAAGGCAGCTTCTGGGTTCGAGCTAGTACACAAAGTTCGGCTGCGTTGAATGTCCGTTTAATCGAATTCATCAATCTTTGTGTTGTTTGGTGCATACTGTAGTCGCCTTTAAAAGGCAATTCTATATAAACCTTCTTTTCTTACAGTGACCACCTGTTCGGATGGCGGTTTAGGCCTACTGTGTCTTTCTATGAACCTTTTTGGATAACCATTAGATTGTAGTACAGTCGTGATCAACTCTAATTCCTCCGTAAGACTGTCTTGTGTACAAATTCGTCTTGCGCGTGTGAATAGTGTATTCACTAGTGCGCGCTTCTGATGGACCGGTGTGAAACTACTAAAGTTGAGGTATTGACCGGACCACGTGGATTTCCTATAAACACCTCTTTTGATAGAGCCATCTTCCCGGCGACTTATGAGTATGTCTAGAAACGGCAGACAATTATCAGTCTCAAATTCACATGTTACCTTCAGATTGGGATGACAACTATTTAGGCGCTGCACTAGGTTATCTATTGCCTGTTTGGACCGACTGAATACTAGTGTATCATCAACGTAGCGTTTGTAATATGACAGACTCGCTATGTCTGCGGCTAACTCTCGTTCAATCCTTAACATGAAAAAGTCAGCTAAGATAGGCCCTAATGGACTTCCCATGGCTACCCCATCTATTTGGCGGTAGCATCGATCAAGAAAACGAAAGCTAATGTTTTCAGTGCATAACAATAAGGCTTCCCTCAGAATATCATTAGGCAGAGGCAAAGTAATGTGGCTCGTTTCAACGAGCTCACAAATATAATCAATTGTCTCACGTAATGGGACATTCATCAATGTCCCTCCCCTTTCCTTCCTTCCTTTCCCCCCCCCCTTCCTTTTCCCTATCCCCCTCCTTTCAGTACGAAATGCTTGCATCTACCACAATATTTTTGCCAACTGCTTTCGGATTAATTAGCGGCCGGTTCAGCGAGAGTCTCACCGAGCTAGTTTGGAGTCTGACTAATCACGACGTCCCAAGTTAGCTCGAAACAAGTCACCGAGTGGTCGCCAGTACCCATAGGCATACGGAATGCAACAGAACTTTTCAAGTATGTCTTGATTCTGAGAAGTAAATGCAGAGGAGGTGAGCCGCGCCCATTCCTGTGACGAGTACGTTACCAAACATGCTCCACCGGGTTGACATCCAGCGTGAAACGATAGAACTGTGTGGCCTCTGCGCCGGAAGCCACCGTGCTGGTGAATTCTGTATTTGGAATGATGGAATCTCCGGTTATCAACACTTCCTCGTTTTTGAGCGCAACTGCTTGACAAACATTGATGCATAGGACCTAGTACCATTCGACTGATACTGATGGTTGTTTATCCAACATGCGGAAAGTCAGATCAAGTCAACGAAAAGTAACCATTTTTATCCACGGGGACACAGGCAAAGCAAGCATGCAAAAGTGTTGAACCCAACAGACACTGACATCATCTGAAACGCATGTCACCAGTCTTCTTCCTTTTTCACTTGACTTGTCAGCGTACATGATGTGACAACCGGGACTTCGAAATCCTGTTCGGGAACTGGGGAAGTTGACCACGTGTGATGTTGACTATTTAATGTTTCTTTAGTTTAACAAGCTCCTGTAGTTCTGACAGCTCGTTTTTCAGGTAAGGTGCATTACTGTACATACACCACCGACAAGAGGTAGGTAATTATGCGTCAGTCTCTACATGCTGAAGGGATGGTAGCAGAGTGCTGGATGTTGCCAGATTAAGCCTGAAGCTGTGGATCCGGCGTCTCCGAGGCTTTGCGACCAAAGTCTTACTTAAAATAAGTTGAATGAGTGGTAACTTGTCTACGTGATCCTAAGCAGGTTTAATAGGTGTCTCTGTTTTGTTCACAAGACGTGGTTTAGAACGGTTCTAATACATTCTAACGTTATATGTCAAGGCGCCTCTCTATATTTACCATGTCTAGAGAGTCTCTGATAGCATCTCTTCACTGAGTACCGTGACCAGTGGCAGGTTAAGCATTTGAATAACATTTCGGTGTGCGAGTCCCAGTAGTCGTCTGATGGACTGTGCTGCACAGTCTTTTATGATACGAGAAATTTTGCTACGCATAAACTTCCACAGGTTTATATTATGTTTGTGCGCCGTAAGATTATCGTTAGTACACGAGTCCGACATACCGTGGATTATTATGCTGCACACACCGTGAAGCATCGATGTTGTGGTTGGTCGGTTTTGTGCTAACCTGATAGCCTACGGGAATTCAGAACTGGGTCTGATAGAACCCACAGGAAGCAAATGAGATCAAGAGAATGAGTTTTTAAGGGGAGTTCTATTGAAAAATTAGGCTGAAATAAAAAGTAACGGATCAGCAACAGGCTCATCATCAATTCACTAGGGCCGGAAGAAAATACGTAACTCAACGTACTCTCTCAATTTAGCTAACGTCAAACATATACACAATACAGCTCCAGAGTGAGAAACAACTGGAGTCCTAGGGCTTCCGTCTGATGATAAACGGCGCTTGGACGTAAAAGTTTAGGCAACCGGAGCACATAAAAGCCGACACCTTGCTAGAACTTGTGAGAAAAAGAGAATTACCGACTTCAAATAATCATTGGCTACTGAACAGTAGGAAGAATGGGCACACATTATTTGCCGTTTAACGTCTATAGCGACTGTAATAAATAATACTTTTAATGGTACCACTTCTTTGCACATTTTTGATAATTTTGGTTTCATTGTGATGCCAGTTCATTGCTTTTTGGATCGTACGCCCAAAGTTTCTTGAGTCCTATGTTAATGCAATTCAGAAGTTGTAACGAAAAGACGATGAAATTGCAAGTAAACTTCATTTATTAATTTACTCACCTTACAACAAGCCGACTTCAATGCAACAAGCAAAGACACTAGGGAAATGGACGTGAGAAAGTCTTCAGCACAACAACACGACATCCGCCAAAAAAGGACGAATGTCAACGGAAACTCCAGTCGACCTTCGGAATTCAAACAAATGTCAGACTGGTTGGTTGGCTTTCCTAACGGCAACAGCCAAACCTTTGTTACCCTAATGAATATAGCCTACAGTGCTGAAGATAACGCAGGTTTATTATCCAGCCACAAGCACAGCTGCAATACTCACGCCAAACACTCGTTTTGATGTTAGTGGTCTGTAGTGAATTTACATTCACAAGGTAATGTGAACAGGTATGGGTGGTACTGGTGAGGCAACTCTCACGTAGCAGGGAGTTTAGGATTTTGAGGACGTCGAGGGTGATCTCACCGAAGATTTTCACCTATTTTCGTTTTAGTCGAGCTGTCAGTTTTTAATATCCGTCCCGCGACCAAAGAACATAACTCGCCCTATGCCTCGCTAGCTTGGCGTGCTTCCTTTGTATACTGTATTTGTGAGAGTCGATGATAATATACGGGGATCAACGTGTTGGGTGTTGATTTCCACTATTGTTCGGTTTGCGATAGTTAGAAGTGACTAGATACTATTCTACTAGACTGTTCCACCAATTGACGGGCTCCTGGAATTTGAACGTTCCACTGCAGTCCTCGCTTACATCTAGGTGACTTCATTCCTTTGCATATTCATTATTTTTCCTGACGTACGCGTAAACCATTATTTTTATTTGTTCGTTTACACGCCGAAGATATAATCGTTTATATATTTCTAATTCGGTCAGTTCATCAGTTTTTAATAACTCGAAATCGTGTAATCACTTTCTGAAAATTCATCTGAAATTTCTGAAATTTCATCTACGCTCTCTAACTGCCCATCCTTCCATACAAATGCCTTATAGTCCCTCCATGTTTAAAGCTTGATCCTCTAGTTTGGATTGTTTACTTAGAGGGGGCATTTTTCAACGGCGTTATTTCGTCTGACCAAACGAAGTTCTGTCAGTCGTTAGCCAGACTCCCGATTGAAGTCACCATGCTATAGTAAACCAACCTGTAGGGCATATGTACGAAACCCTAAAGTCATTAATCGGATCACGCCCTCTGAAAAGACATGATTGCAACAACTTTTCCATGACCTAAAGTTGGGCGATAAACGACTTATAACTGTTCAAGCAGAGATGCAACAGCTTATCGGCAACTCGCACATGGACGAAGTCCTCCTCCGGGAACTCTGGCTCAAAAAATTGCCGGAAGTAGCACAAACAATATTTTCCGTTGCTCGTTCGCAAACTCATTCTGAGACAGCAAACATAGCCGGCTCAAATAGTGGAGCGTTTCAACTACTACTTTTCTGCTTGAGTGTATGATATCCTATTCCACGTTCTGCAATAAGCATGCGCCATGTTGACAGTTTGGTTACCCCCAAAAACGTGATTCAACAGGCATCGAGGCACTGAGGCCAGGAACCACAGGCTTGCGACGCGATTTGAACGAAATGTCTTCAAGACGTTCATCAAGTCTTCAAACTAGTATGTAACCCAGGCGACACGTACGACGGTCAAAAACTGATCGTTGTTGGTATCAAGAACGTTTTGGTACCCGGCGAAACAGTGCAACAAACCGTGCACCTACGCATCATCAAGGCAATGCAAACTCACCATCCTACCTTTAACGGTAAACAATGCTGTTGACATTGACTTGCCCTGTCGTCCAATCCTTGCGAGGGATGTTGAAACCGAAGTCCCGTTTCTAGTTGATACAGGGATGCAGGTTAGTGCTTTTCCATTTACAAAAGATGAGGTGTCAAACCCCTACAGCCCACAGCCCAAGCTGCCAACGGCACCCATATAACCGCTTACGTGCAGCGTTCTTTGACCCTTGATTTAGGCCGCCAACAGACATTCCGCTAGATGTTAATAATTGTCGCGAGACCCCTTGCCATAATCAGAATCGAGTTTCTCCTGCATTTTGACCTCCTGGTCGATACGAGACGCTGCATGTTAATCGACTTCAGCACTAGGCTGAGCATACCCAGCACGCACGCAACAGTTACGGCCACACATCCATATGTGCCCCTAATCCACTACCCCTACGCACTTTTGGGTTTCTTCATTGGGTTTCCACAGCCCGTTCGCGCATCGAATGAAATCCTGACGGTGACCTCAACGTCACACACTACATACGTACTGAGGGACCTCCCGTATCAGCATGGCTCCCGATAAATTGAAACCCGCCAGGACAGAATTCGAGCCCATGCCCTATTTCGGAAAGTCCATTGGCTGCACTGTTGAATTTGTTCCCTAAGAAGTCGGGTGTTTGTCCCTCACGTGGTGATTACCGCGAGCGCAACAAAGCAACCGTCCATGACAAGTACTCATTCATGCTCGACTTGGCTACTTGTTTATATGGAAAAACCTTCTTCAGCGAGATGGATCTTATAAACGCTTACCACCAGATTGCAGTGGCCAAAGCAGGTATGCCAAAAACCGAAGTTATCTCGCCTTTAGCGTTTTCGGATGTCGTTGACTGCCATTTTGTTCGGACAACGCAGCTCAAACTTTTCAACGCTTCATTCATGAAGTGACACGTAATTTGGACTTTGTTCATCCCCTATCTGGATGACATTTTGATAGCTAGTTTTTCAGAATACGAACATCCTACACGTCTTTAATCCTTACTAGAGCGTTTGACCCAACATGGCGTCACAGTTAACTTCCACCAAGTGCGAACTAGGTAAGGCCACAATAGAGTTTCTGGGTCACAAGATCTCAGAAAATGGAATCGCTGCACTCACGGATAAGGTGAAAGCCATCCGTGAATACCCTGAGCCAAATTCCTTCAAGCAACTTCGTCGTTTTAGTGGTCTGGTCAACTACTACCGACGTTTCATACCTCATGTGCGCACATAATGCAGCCAGTGACCGATCTTCCCAGTGGAGGGGAATGCAAATTCCACTTCACTGTGTTCGCTGAGCCCAAGGGTGAGCTCGCCGACTTAGCTCACCTTTCTCAGCTCGACCCGAACGCGTCGTTGTCGGTTGCAACTGACGCTTCTGTCATAGCTGTTCAGTGTTGTGTTACAGCAATTCGTGGATAAGCAATGGTAACCTTTAGCTTTCCTCTCCGAATGTTTACAACCCGCGAACTCCCGTTAACTCACATTTGGTAGAGAGTTACTAGAAGTATATGTATGGATCCACTACTTCCGTCATTCGACGGAAGGTAGGGCCTTCAACGCACCTGCTGACAATGGCATTGATTTTGCCGCGATGGCTGCCGCGCAAGCCAATGACCCTGAGATCGAGCATACTTCGTCAAAAACTCTCACAATTCAATCCCCACCTCTGACATCTTCAGAGGGAACAATCCTCTACGACACTTCTCAGGGCATATCTCACCCTGTAGTGCATACATCTTTCTACCGCACAGCTTTTGACAAACAGCGTAACTTGTCTTATCAGAACATAAACGCTTCAGTTAAGCTCGTCACTGAATGCTTCATATGACCTAAAATAAACTATACTGTCCGAAATTAGAGTCGTTCTTGTCTCCAGTGCCAAAGTTTCAAAGTCCACATTCATACGAGGAGCTCCCACGTACATTTCCTTTGACAGACTCACATTTGCATCACGTGCATGTAGATTTGGCGGACCGTTTACCACTCTCAAATGGCTCTATTCGTCTATCGACGTATGTTGATACAAATTTTCTGGTATTCGTAGAGATCGCTCATGAAAAGTATGGTTGAACGGTTTTGTTTTTCTAGCTACTTCATGATTTTATTTACCACCGATTTAATGGTGTAATCATGTATATCTTGCTTCCTGACACACTAGGATGTATATGGATCAGATTTTCGCCGATAATTAACATTTGCACTAAGCACCATCCCCAAGAACTGATATTCCTTTTCAGACCGAGTAAGACGGAATCAGCTGAAGCTCACAGCCCACGTTACCGTATGAGCTTTACTCGTAAGTCGGGAGTTATATGTTCATCTCCCAACCCCTTCCTTCCAATCTTCTAACCATTTACTCTTCCGGCTTGTCATATATATTGTTTCGGACATTTTTCCCGCTTTACAATTTAAATGCTGAATTCATTCAACACAACGTCATCTGGTTTGGTCTTTTAGTAGATCTGTATTTGTATTTTCATGTGAACTGGAAGCGTTTCCCTCAGTACTATTGTTTTGAGCCTAAATGATCGGTGTTAACTTTGATTTGTACAGTAGTACAAAGCGATTTTGATTTGATTGTTCTGAAATGAGTGTGCTATTCAAATCCGTGTTAAAAAAAACGTATAGTATTAGTATTGTGAAAATTTAGAACTGAAAAATCGAAACTTTAACCTGTCCCGGGATCTGAAGAAATTTCACTTATGTCCTTTAAAAAATGAACATTATTTGTCGAATTTTTCCATTTTAATATTTTTCACTATCCCCTGGAATCTAATCAAAAACACTTTGATTGGTAGTTTCTTTTCACCTTTCTGTGCTGACTAAGGGAAGTGGCCGCTCGGACCCGTCCAACTATCTTCCGTTCGCACTTCTTTCTAACACACCGAAATCTGTGGAGAATCTTATGAACAACAAGCTTCGTACTCATTTAGATGCTAACAGACGCGTACTTCATTTGCACGCGGAATTCACTATGGTCGTCTATGTATTATGAGCCACTTCTAGTCATAGATCACTGGATGGCGAGTGGAACTCCATCCAGACTTGTTGAAGTCCGGGATGAATGCCTAATTATACTTGTAGAAGATAAGTCGAAGTTGATTTGAATCAAGCATGTTAATAGCGAAAAATGAGTGTTTTTAAAGCAGGATACGTTTTGTTTTCAGGTTTTAACAAAAATGTACTAACCTGTTGGGTCCGAAAACAACCGTTTACCGTACTTCATGTGCCAAAATCAGGACCCAGATGGTAAAGAGTGTTCCCTGTCAGTAAACTGGAAATCTGAATCTACCAAGACCATTGTTTGTGGAATAGGGACATACTCTTATCACCAACCAGCAGGTTTCCTCAGAGTATGTCAGCCCCAGAGGTAGTACTTCCGATATTCTTGATCAGAACACCGAAGAGGCTGAATGTACTCCGTGAGAGCATTTATCAACATTGCATGTTAAACTCATTGTATGGCTGACTGCTAAGCTCTACAAAGTAAAGTAAAGTAAAGTGAATCCAGTCTCTATGAGACATGTAACAACTCAGTGAGATGAAATTAAGTAGCAGCTCCTTATGCAATTGAACTGTCCACAAAAACTTTTGGTAGGAAGCAAAACCATAGTCGAGACCAAGTCCTGTGAGGAAGTGTCAACCGGCAAGCAAGAATACAGTGATGCATAGCTGGTTACCACGTGAACAGAAGTGGGTTATCGCGTGTCGTAGAAGGAGACTTCAACAAACGCTCATCGGTTGGCTGTAAGAATCTAAGCGGCACGCAAGCATCTAACAACCTCGTGAAACGCATAACTGTAACGCTCAACTTCAATTCACTAAACATCATTCGTGAGATTGATCATGCATGCGATAAGAAGTACGACGTCGAATGGCATCAGAACTAACATAGATCAACAATGATATACTGCCCTGCATGTAGCAACGGGTCATCACGAGCCAGATGTAGGTTGCCAAAAACATCAAACGAGCATGCACCGAACACATATCAGTGAACCTAAAAACTGGAAGCTGAATGGAATTACATGACGAGAAATCGAAAATCTTATTTAAGGAGCTAAACGCTATTCAGACGAATACAGATCGTCAGGTTGGAACCGCAATAGGTAAAAAGGGTAAGGGACAATCAAACATATCGAAAAGCAACCACAGAGGCACCGTTCCAAAAGTCCGCTGTCCCGCCTAACACCTTACATTCAAGGGATCAGCCCGAAGTGAAAGTTAATTGACAATCAGAGGATTACAATTTCACTACTTAGAATCTTCCCTCAAAAACATACTAGTTATCACATTCTCATACAGGAGTTCACCTTCTAAAGAAACGTAAGTTTATTTTCGATTGAAATTTGTAGAGAAACTAATATCGTGAGCCAAAAACACGGATAGCACAAGGGTTATCTATTCAGAAAACCAACACATGGGTTATGCGTTTCAACATGACAACAAACAAAAACACTCATCTGCGTACGGTACTGGTCCCAGAACGTCACGGTTGCCACAGACGCCAATGCTCAGTTCCTTTATGTACCAAGAACCATTTCATGCGATGCTGCACTCCGATGTTTCTTCTTGTATTTTTCCTGCGGCTACTTCAATGTCAAAATCATGCTGTTGCCCACTACTGACTAGTAGTGGTGTGAGTAGTATAGTAAGATCGCTTATCCTCACTACACCAGTGATTGGAAAAGAAAGATTTATCGTGATGGGAAATATCGACGCTCCAAAAAACTCAAGTAGTTCCTAAACTCTTTAACAGGACGAACGGGTCATGGAATAGATTTATTGACCAGTATGCTCGATCTTGAGGTCTTCTGGCAAGTGCCAAAGCCTGACACTTTCAGCCATGGCCGTCAGCCATCCTATTTAGATTTACCAATAACGCCCTTTGTAAGGGGTATCACACAGGTCAGCCAGTTGGAATTCTTGAGTGAAGGTGGGCATTCCACAATGGCCGTCACAGTCAGTGAGGCATGCTGTCTACCGCCATCTAAGACAGTACGATGTCACTGAATGGCTGGGGGTAGCGACGCAGTAAGCTGTATGGGTGAGATACGGTGAGAAGACGAAACTCCCCTGGAATGATGGCATTTGCTCAAAAGAGACCCTAGGGTTAACACCGTGGTGCATGTGCTTTTAACTAGAAGAAAAGAACATTAAAGGCAAAGAACAGTAAACAATTATTCTGAAAGGATATTTTTATCCATTAAGTGTATTATTAATGAGTAGTTTTTGACAGATTTATGATTTAGATGAGACCCAATTGTGAAAAGTCAGGGCTTCGGCTGGATTCGAACCAGCGACAGAAACACCATGCCTGAACGCGGCAAGCGCTCTACCAGCTGAGCTACGAAGCCACGCCAGGAGCTCGGAAATTTCACATTTGGACTCGGTTACCCACCCGTCCCACTGTCTCATATGGAATCCACCAAATGATCCAGGGGATCGACTGCCCCGACAGGATTTCTCAGTGTCCTTTAGAAGCTAACTATGGAATATGAACTTATAGGTTTTTGCTGGTTGTGCAGTTCTGCTTCTCATTCTATTCAGTAAAAAACAGGATGAGTTCAGAGCGCTCAAGTAGTGCGTAACACCAGATCCAGATTAAATACTGTGCATCCAATATGACTACACAATCTTGCAAATGCTAAAGGTTATTCGATAACTTCTTGTTCATGGATAAATTCAAATGTACACAGGAGTTTACAACATATAACTGTACAAAGGAAAGACAGTGACATGGTTTCGGTGAATAGAGCTGATGACTAGTTACTGCAGTAAGAGTTAAATGGTAGGTACGTGCACGGTTGAGTGAAATGAATTCGAATTCAGTCAATTTACTGAGTAGAAATAAGCACAGTTTTACTGACTGTATTAAGCGCAAAACACA
>LOND01006651.1:0-21480 GCA_014220965.1 Paragonimus kellicotti
GAAAATTCGTACGGAATTTTGACCATCATGTGATAACCATTCCGGAAGCAGCTGCTAACTGCTCAATAATCGCGGAATACTATAAAAATTACCTGCCGATATTATATACTTCAATGAAAGGAAAAGAAAACAATTATATCGCGTGAAGGTTTTGCCAAGATAATACTACATATACATTAGTTATCATATTACATGTGTTCACTCCAAAATTTTCCCCATTTAACGCGTAAGATTGTGTTCTTTTTCTCACTCTTGAAAACCATCCGTTTGGGGAGGAGAATTTCCGCGATGAATAGACGTTAGAAACCCCGTATTGACCGAGCAGTTCGCGAGATTTTCAACTTTTTGACGTTTTCGAACAATCGAAGAAGTCCTGCGCTGGAGTTTGCTCAATTCTTCGCCGGATTTCGGAAATTCCCGTCCTCCCTCGCCCAATCCAATTACTTCAACATTTTTCCGTAGCTAATTATGTCAAATAACGGCGGAATCCTTCGAAGATGCATTTGCACGTATTTCCCGGCATGACCTTGGAATATTTGAAACATCGTCCTTTACATAAACTTGTACAAGAAAAATTAATGTAACATCTCATCTTTTGAACTGAATCTGTGGAACAAGCGAACTATTTCTTTTCCTGGTGCGTGCATCAAACTTTTGTGAACCGCAACCCATTTCTCTCTGATTATGCTTTCTTTTGTCAGCAGACTTCATGTTTGTCTTATAATGTAACCATTTGTTGCTTTGTAACGCCTGTAATTATCTGTCATGATCGCGCACATCCGAGCGTGTCTCTCACGAATGCGTTGAGAAATATACATTATTTCATCGTATCTCATATAAAGTGGAGAGGTGAAAAAGTTAGCCCTTTATACTGGTCTTTGTACAAGCCAATGCACTTGAAATGGTACCACTTCTTACACTGACAACACTGCGCGCAATTTTGTACGGATATTTTCTACCCGGAACGGTCGCAAGTGCTCGCTGCCTCGAGGAGTGAGCGCTGAGTCCCAACACGGCTAGACATGACGTCATTCATTGCCGATAAGCAATATGTTATATAAAACTGTGTTTTCGAAAAGCGGACATAACAATGCGGGGGAAATACATATTGAAGCACAAATGATGTCTACTTTAACGTGAAATATCAATCCGTCAAAAAGTGCCCTGACTTATCATACTTGTAACCGAGAGTATCACTTTATTTTCGGACATGGTTGATATTGCAGCCTTCAGGGCAGTTTTTGAAAATCGACAAATTCACACCATCCCAGAGTTCCAGAAATGCCTGCGAAAGTAGACGGAAGACGTCTGAGCTATTTACATTCGCAGAACCAACCAAAATCAGGAGGCAGTTATCAAGTACAGTAAGGTGAGGTGCGTGCTTCCCTTTGAATCGTCAAGATTTACTATCGCTGTGCGACATATGAGGTGCCAGAGTTTATGCAGGGAAGTGCGAAATGTCTAGCATGGTTATTCTTGTCACCTTTAATAATTCGGTTCTCGTGACGACTGTTACAAATCACGGTTTCGTGGTGTACGAATGAAACCCTGGTAGGTTGTACGCCCTTCCCAGTTTGAGTACAACCACCAGTTAATCGTCTGGTGCATTAGTTCCATTGCATAAATCGGAAGCTGACCGTCGGCGGAATGAACGACTGTAGGAGCGTGCTTGGGCTTAATACACCAACTGCCGATATAAAGTAGCGCGGAGCGAATGTTGGTGGCAAGTTTATCACAACCACTGCCATTGGAAACTTTCAGTGCAGGTTGGACCCTGCAAGCGAAACCTGACTTCCCTTGGGTGATCAGGGAGACCCGACGAACGGCATATCGCAACCTCCAGAGTTCCCAGTACGATCGAACGTGTAGCTTAGTCGTACACGGCGTAGAGGAAATGAAGGATGCGAATGCATTGCACGCGCACAAGCACGACATTGAGCAGTGGAAGTTTATCCGAGCCAAACTAAACCTAGACGTAGGCGAATGTGGAGCATGGTCTATCCAACGCCTTCCGCGCCCAGTACACCTGAGCTCCATCTCAGCCCCCAGACTATTGCGAATCACCCTCTTCACAAGAGATATGTTGTCCACTGTGCTTCAGAGGTGGTATACGCTAAAAACAGCTTCCCATCTGAGATCCGACTTCACGCAGATAAACCAAGGTCTGAGCGTGGAACGCCTTTTACTGGTATACCTACCCATGGCAGGCAAGTGTAGTAAAGATGATCAAGATACCGGAGGTCATCAGTAGCTCACCACCTCCCGCACAGCCAAAAAACACGGTGAAGCCGACCTCAAAAGGGTCGGCCTAGCTCAGATAGTACCCGTTACACATCTGAAGGCAGACACTATCCCAGATAAGGGTACGCAGGTACACGTATCTAGCTGGTGGTGTATGTTTACTAATGTTTTTTCTAAAGAACAAAGTACAGGAACTGCGACAGCTGATCGACTCAAAGAAGCCCAAGATCGTAGGTATAGCGGAGACGTGGCTAACGCCGGACATATCCGATCACGAGATAGAACTTCCTGGTTATACTGTCTTTCGCAAGGATCGGCTAGCCAGCAGAGGTGGGGGCGTAGCAGTCTACGTTGGTGCTGAATTACGCGCAGCCCTAAACAGAGACCCAACCCTGCTTTCACTTGAAGAGTCCCTGTGGATAAATGTTAGGACACCTCACTTATCACAAGTCATTGTCGGCGTCATTTATCGTGCCCCGTCCGCAGCCCCAGAATGGGATGAAAGAATGCATAGTGTCCATTAGACGGGCCACCGCAGTACCCGGACATCGTTCTAGGGGACTTCAATCTCCGCATGCAGGTCTCTCCAGCGGCTAACGTCTGGTACTGCGGCCACGGAATTCTACAATCTCGTGCAGGAAGTAGGACTCACCGAGCATGTCAGTCAACCCACAAGGTGGAGAGAAGGTCACAGGCCATCTCGACTGGACATGGTGTTAACTACTGAACCCCATATGGTGGATATAGTCGAAGTTGGTGCGCCATTAGGTGCAAGCGACCATGCCACAATCAGTTTCCGCCTAATATGCGACGTCACGATCACCCGCCCCTTACTGTCGGCTCGACGCAATTTCAGACGAGCCAACTTTCGAAAGATGCGAGAACATTTATCCCAAGCTAACTGGCCACCACCTGAAGAATGTAGCACGGTAGACGAACATCTAGAGCGTATTATGTTACACCTGAACACCGCGATAACTAGTTCAGTCCCACTTTACACTCCACGCCCCACCTGCAAGTCGTCCTGGCTCAAACCATCGACCAAGCGTCTAATGAAAGAGAAGTGGGCTCTGTGAGATGTACTTCTCAGAGGAGACGGCGCCTCACGCCTGGCACACAAATACTGTTGTAATCAGTGCACAGCGGCCGTACGCGCCGATCGTAGAGCTCACCAAGTATCATTCGCGAGATCCATCACTGATTACCCTAAAAGATTCCTCGGGCACATGGCCTCTCTGACCAGGTCGAAAGCTGCCATACTCTTCAGGACTCTTTACCTCTAACTATGAGGCAGCAGGTATATTATGTGCTCAGTATGCATCTGTCTTCAGCAACTCCGCCGAGACGGAACCATGCGCTACGGTTTTCTATCCGGATCGCTCCTTGGATTCATCCCCTAACTTCACCCCGGCTAACGTACGCGACACGTTACTCCTGCTGCATGTTGATAAGTCCGGGGGCTGGACGCGATACCCCAACAAATGCTGAAAGAATGCGCAGATGAGCTGGCGGAACCGCTTGCTCGTTTGTTCCAACACTCATACTATACTGGTTGTATTCCAACCACTTGGAAGCACGGCGTCATCTCTCCCATCTACAAGGGTGGGGATCGGACGAACGACAGCAGTTTTAGACCAATCGTTCTACTACCAACTATGTCAAAAGTGATGGAGAGCATAAGTAGACGATTTCGTAAGAAACTATTTAAATACTCACTCACTGTTAGCGCCGGAGCAGCACGGCTTCAGAAACGGTCACTCATGCACGACCAACCTACTGATTGCCGTTGACTCGTGGACAAAAGCTGCCGAAGAACGCCTCCCAGTTGATGCTTGTTTCAAGAGTTCGCGAACGCGTTGATGAAGTTGATCACAATATACTACTGGACAAATTGAACAATATGGGCTTATGCAGTGAGGTTTGTTTTTGCTCAAACAATACCTATCCTGTCGCACTTACATAGTTAGAGTTAATGGTGGGCATCCAGGCCGTTCAGTGCCACAATTGATGTACCACAAGGTTCCATACTGGGTCCCCTATTATTCTTAGTCTACGTTAACGACCTCCCAGGCGTGAGTAACTCTCCCGTTGTGATGTATGCTGACGATACGAAACTATGGCGCGTCTTACACAGCGTTGAAGACGCAGAAGACTTTCAAAGAGACCTAGATGCCCTGCATCTATAGTCCCAGGAAAATCGACTGCCTTCAACACGTTTAAGTCGAAGACTATGCACGTTCGTCATCACAGCACCAGAATATATTGCATCGGTGGTGCTACCCTAGCCACTGTCCACCAGGAGCGCGACCTAGGTACCGTTCGTTACATCAGACTTCTCCCCTAGTATTAACATTATATTATTGGTAAAGAGCTATGATTAGCATGATCCTTGGGAATTTCCCAGTCAACAGATTCTCACGTATCTACAGCACACTGGTAAGGCCACTGCTGGAAGTCAACATTCAGGCATGTGCGCCGTACTGGAAGAAAGACGTCACTGCTCTAGAGGCTATCCAGAGACGGGCCACTAAGAGGGTTGAGGGTCTATTTTCCTTGTCGTATGAAGACCATCTGTCGAACTCGGAACCATTTCTCCTTAGCCTATAGGTGTCTGAGGGTGACCTTATATTAACATACAAAATCCTATGCTCCCGAGTCACCCCAACGAGAAGCTTTTTACACTCGCGGATACAGTGAATCTCAGGGGCCATAAGTACATGGTGTCTATACCTTGTAGACCACGCAGACGACATAGCTTTTCTGCCCGAGCCCGTTTGACGTGGAACGCACTCCCGGCGACGATTGTCGTGGCAACGTCAGTTGTATTCAAGAGGCAACTGGATGACTGGATTATACCAAGATGGCCGTTAGCAGTTAGACACGTATAACCCTGTGTGCCTTCATTGTTGTCATTTCCTTCTTCTCTCGTCTTCTCATTTCTCCCTACCTCCTCTGTATGGTCTTCCCTTTCTATTATTATACAACAAAACGGTGCAAACTTTCAAGGTGCCCGACTGCTGCTAGCTGCTTCAGCACTCAACACACCTCACATACTCTCACCATTTCAGCAGTTCACGTGATCGGTGCGGACGGACAACAACCAAACCGAGATAGAATCTGTTGTGGAACCACAAACTCCGTACTACTGACCCTTACCGGAATACTTCGAGGCGGGGTACTGCTCAAGTTTTGTACTTCCAGCTCCGAAAGGAACCAGTGAAACCTAAGGTTCCTTGCATGATGGGTTTTAGGTAGGTGAGAATCAAGCAATGCTTTAAAGCGATCTCTAGAAGCGCTGCTAACGACCTCAGACGGAAGACTGTTCCAAAGGTTGATAACCCTGTAAGAAAAGAACTGCTGCCTGAAAAAGGTCCAAGGACGACGTTTGAAAAGCTTCCTGTTATGTCCTCGGTGGCCCTCATCACCCGCCATGATAAATGGCTGTTCCGAGAGACCTACTCTACAGAAAAAGTGTATGATAATTACATCACAGTGGGGTCGTCCAAATTCAAGAGGATACAAATCAAGGATTTCAAGTCGGTACACGAGGGCGACATTTTTTCGGCCGTGACTAGTTTGACAGCCGAGCGCTGGACACGCTCAACAATTAGTCTTTCTTCAGGCAGGTATATACTACCTGATTAGCATACTCGAGGAGCGGTCTTATGTAAATCCCGTAAAACATTTGGAGCACCTTTTCTATGCAGAGGAAAGTGCGCCTATTCATTCTAAGAGCGGCAAATCCCTTTTTGCCGCCATCTCATGGTGATACGCGAAAGATAAGTTAGACGACAACCAGATGCCCAGATCTTTCTTCAGATCGATTTTCATGATAGCCGGCGAGCCGAATGCGTTATGAATCACGAAGTCATTGCCATAATCTACACCGAATGACATGTGCGCGCATTTATTGTTATTTATTGGGAGGTTCCAATCGCCCGATCAGCGATTAATTGCGTTACGATCAATCTACAGTGCAATGGGATCAGTTGCATTCCAGATTTTTGAGTCATCGGCATATGGGAAGGCGTTGCCAGAAAGATTGTTCGGAAGGTCGTTAATGTTAATGAGATGCAAAATATAACCAAGTATTGACCCTTGATGAACATCCGCAGAAATCCTATGAGAGGGAACAGAGGTCTGGTCCAGTCTTATCTCCAAAAGTTCTACTATCAAGAAAAGTGGCGATCCGCTTAAGAACCTCTCCTTGAATAACCACAAGCTTCTAGTTTGTGTCCGGTGGAGCGTATGAGATAAGATCAAAAGTCGTGGGGAAATCAAGGAAGTTAGCGCCTGAGACGGGGCCGCTGTCTTTGGCATCCTCTATGCTATTCCTGAATATGGGCAGATTTATTTCGCATGACCTGTTAGGTATGAAGCCACGCTGGATAGAAGAAAAAAGACGGTTGGATAGGGAGTGGTTGACGATGGCCCGCTTTAATAGACGCTCCGTCACCTCGCAAGTAAGGCTGATTGGCCGATAGCTAGCTGGAGAATGCCAGTCGCCAGCCTTAGAATGGTTGTAACCTTCGCCTCCTTATTATGCGCTAGAGAGAATGTCAGTCTGCAGTGTTTATAAAGGGGTCCTGCCAGACTAGCAGCTGCTTCTTTGAGAATTCCTGGGATGGATCTTGTCAGGACCCATTGCACTGTATGAATTAACCTTGAATAAAAGGTCTTCAACATCTATCACGCAGAACCCAGTAGAAACGAGTGGTTACCAGGAATTCTGCAGCGGAATGATAGGGTGCCAATCTGGTGGTGCGACGTGATAAACTGCCGGGTAGTATTCCTGAATAATTCGGCCCCACAACCAGGGATTCAGATGAGGTCTCCCCGTCGGGCAGTCGCAAAGAAAGGGCCAAAGGTTTATTCTTTCCTGGTCGTCGCGTATGCTTAAACAAATGATTTTGTTCTTGCGGACTCTGTGCAGGATCTCCTGTTGTACGAGAATAGTGTGTTCTCGAATTTCCCGCCGGCAACTACTTCGGAAAATGTGGAACACACTTAGGTCCTACGAGTTTCCCGTTAGGTTATGCTCTGTGGATAAATGAGAACCGTTATCATGGAGGCAACGTGCTCCTCACGGAATGGTTGGACGATGAGAGATGGTGCACAGCCTGTGCGATACAAACAAGTCACCCGCATTCTCATTTGTGCTTTGAAAAGCAAGGTAGTTCCGGATCACGGAACCACCAGGAAGAAGAGGTGATCTTAGATATCTTCTTAGACCGTTAAAACCAGCCTTATTCATATTTCAAACTGCGGATTTCTTCGCTGGCTGTTGCAGCCAGGGAGTAGATAATACCGGAGCTGAAAAAGAGAGTGATCATTATGTCCAAGTAGTGGCTGGGTAATCACTCTGTCTATCAGGTGGTCACTACTGATGATGGCTAAGTTCAGCCGAAAGGTAGTCTGATTGGAACGACGCCAGTCGGGACGCTGACATGGTATGCTCACGTTTTTGTCGTATCAGCAGTAATAATGAAGTCAAAAATCCGCTTTCACGCTCCTGGCGAGATACTGATTTTCAGTTTTCTTGAATGCATTGAAGTGATCTATAATAAGTAGATGAAGAAAACGATGTAATCCCGGCTTGTATGAAGGAGAGTGATAGATAACCGCCATTGGCAGCGTCTCGCCTACGCAATGCTTCTCGGAGCCGTAGAGCGCCACATCCATCGGATAACCGTGGATATCGAGAGATGCTGTTGAACACAAGTCACAGATCCCACAGTCTCTCCCCAGCAGAGTCATCTGATTGAACTGAGTAACCACGAACACTTAGTTCATCGTAACTGGTGTTACCTGTAAGCCAGATCTCCGTGAAAGCAAACATGTGGGGTTGTGTATCATGAATTAACTGTCTGATTTCCGGTAATTTATTAAACAGACTCAGACAGTTCGTATACATGCATTTAAGAGCTACTTCCTCACTTTATTTCGCGCGAGAAGGATGAGGGGGTGCGAGGAAGAGCATCGGAAAGAAGACCTAGGATTAAGCAGGGAGGTGGAGTTGCACTAGGTCTGTACTGCCCAGTGGTTCTGATGGCCCTCCTTTGAGGCTGCGGCGCGACATCACCGCTTGTGCGTATGTCAGCGTTTCTACAGGACGCTTGACATGCATTCTCGGTGTCGCAATTTGCGACCTCTGCACCCCTGCTAAATTCCGCTTTTTGGGAGGGTGTTTGGGAGTTTTCACCCACGGAAAATTTGACTTTTTCGTCTGCTGGATGCAGGGTTTGAAGGAGGGCAGTGTGTGTTGTTTTGTGAGCCACTGATAGAAATACCTAGTGGGCTGGACCAAAGAAATGTTCATCGATTTGCCGAAGGCGATCCTAACGAACTACTTCCGTTTCGAATTCTTGGAAGAAAGAACTTTTTGCGTGACCAGTTGGTAGATTCCGGGGTAGGTAACTTGGGAGGCTGTTTTTGAACGATCCCAGTGCACTCAGCGATTATGCCTGTGTTTTAGGTGTCGGTTGTTGAAATAAGCTCCATAGAAACGGCGTCCCAGCTTTCAACTGCCAGTATGGAATCCTGAGTGGACACTTCGGGAGTAGAAATTACAACCTTAGTCTCTACTTGTAGCTTTCGCCTTACCATGATTTGTAACTTAGTTTTAGCCCGTTGCCGACGGCAGTTGGAGGACAGGTTTTTCAGGTTGGCGTTGGGAACTTTACAGCCACTGTCTTTCACAGAACCGTTACGGGGTTAAGCATGGCAGGTTGTTTCCAAAAGACCAAGTGACTCTTTGGTTGTCGGGCGCGCGGCCCGCTTGCCAGTATGAGGTCCGCAGAGGAAGATGTCAAAATAAATTTAACTAGTTCAGTTGGAGATGTTATGGAGAATCGGCCCCGGTG
Organism: Paragonimus kellicotti; assembly: GCA_014220965.1. NCBI lineage: Eukaryota > Metazoa > Platyhelminthes > Trematoda > Plagiorchiida > Troglotrematidae > Paragonimus > Paragonimus kellicotti. The sequence continues at coordinate 9,105 of LOND01006651.1, forward strand.
AGACAACCCTCCATCCTCTGGGAGCCTTCTCTTTCACTTTTGTCCCAACTTCTTCTATGCGCAGTTGAGAAGGTAGCTGCCTTCTTGGCAATTGTAACACGATGGAGAGAAAGAACCATGTACTGATTCAGGGACTGGAGGTAGAACTTCATTCCAGATGGAGTCCCTTGATACCCGTTCGTCCTAATCCTTATGAAAGAATTAAAAAGAAATACAAAGTCGAGAAAAGCCCCACATTTGCAATCGCAAGTTTTCTGCGTCGTTTTACTTTCGTAATGCGCGCGCGATCAGTCAGAAGCAAGCGGCACCTTGGCTGTTGTCAAACCCGCAGCTCACCCTGATAAACCATCAGGCCACAGTTGTTGGTATCCGATATTGACGGTTTAATTGACAAATCTTTCCCAAAGAAAAAACTAATGCCCACGTTCACTTTGCATAAGTGCATTAAAACCTCAATTCATATCTCGTGCTGTCTTCCCTGCCTCAAACCCTACTCGTTAACCACTATTAACCGTTTTGTGCTATGAAATATAGATTCTAGCTCAAACATTGACCTTATAAAACAAGCTAATGTCAAAACTTCGTATGGAATTTTGATTATCACGTGATAATCATTCTAGAAGTAGCTGCTAATTACCCAATAATCGTGGAATACTATAACAATTACCTGCCGATATTATATACTTTATTGAAAGGAAAAGAAAACATTTATATCGCGTAAAGTTTTTGTCAAGAAAATATTATATATACATTATTTATCATATTACATGTGATCACTCCGCATTTCCCCATTTAACACGTAAGATTGTGTTCTTTTTCTCACTCTTGAAAACATCCGTTATGCGAGGAAAATTTCCGCGATGAATGGACGTTAGAAACCCCGTATTGACCGAGCAGTTCGCGAGATTTTCAACTTTTTGACGTTTTCGGAACAATCGAAGAAGTCCTGCGCTGGAGTTTGCTCAATTCTTCGCCGGATTTTGGAAATTCCCGTCCTCCCTCGCCCGAGCCGAATTACTTCAACATTTTTCCGTAGCTAATTATGTCAAATAACGGCGGAATCCTTCGAAGATGCATTTGCACGTATTTCCCGGCATGACCTTGAAATATTTGAAACATCGTCCCCACATAACCTTGTATAAGAAAAATTAGTGTAACATCTCATCTTTTGAACTGAATCTGTGGAACAAGCGAACTATTTCTTTCCTGGTGCGTGCATCAAACTTTTGTGAACCGCAACCCATTTCTCTCTGATTATGCTTTCTTTTGTCAGCAGACTTCATGTTTGTCTTATAATGTAACCATTTGTTGCTTTGTACCGCCTGTAATTATCTGTCATGATCGCGCACATCCGAGCGTGTCTCTCACGAATGCGTTGAGAAATATACATTATTTTATCGTATCTCATATAAAGTGGAGAGGTGAAAAAGTTAGCCCTTTATACTGGTCTTTGTACAAGCCAATGCACTTGAAATGGTACCACTTCTTACACTGACAACACTGCGCGCCATTTTGTACGGATATTTTCTACCCGGAACGGTCGCAAGTGCTCGCTGCCTCGAGGAGTGAGCGCTGAGTCCCAACACGGCTAGACATGACGTCATTCATTGCCGATAAGCAATATGTTATATAAAACTGTGTTTTCGAAAGCGGACATAACAATGCGGGGGAAATACATATTGAAGCACAAATGATGTCTACTTTAACGTGAAATATCAATCCGTCAAAAAGTGCCCTGACTTATCATACTTGTAACCGAGAGTATCACTTTATTTTCGGACATGGTTGATATTGCAGCCTTCAGGGCAGTTTTTGAAAATCGACAAATTCACACCATCCCAGAGTTCCAGAAATGCCTGCGAAAGTAGACGGAAGACGTCTGAGCTATTTACATTCGCAGAACCAACCAAAATCAGGAGGCAGTTATCAAGTACAGTAAGGTGAGGTGCGTGCTTCCCTTTGAATCGTCAAGATTTACTATCGCTGTGCGACATATGAGGTGCCAGAGTTTATGCAGGGAAGTGCGAAATTCTCTTGAAAACATCCGTTATGCGAGGAAAATTTCCGCGATGAATGGACGTTAGAAACCCCGTATTGACCGAGCAGTTCGCGAGATTTTCAACTTTTTGACGTTTTCGAACAATCGAAGAAGTCCTGCGCTGGAGTTTGCTCAATTCTTCGCCGGATTTTGGAAATTCCCGTCCTCCTCGCCCAAGCCGAATTACTTCAACATTTTTCCGTAGCTAATTATGTCAAATAACGGCGGAATCCTTCGAAGATGCATTTGCACGTATTTCCCGGCATGACCTGGAATATTGAAACATCGTCCTTTACTTAAACTTGTACAAAAAAAATGAATGCAAAATCCCAACTTTTGAAATGAATCTGTGGACCAAGCTGTATAAAATTTTTTCTCTGTGAGCCAAGCTATTTCTTTCCTGATGCGTGCATCAAACTTTGTGAACCGCAACCCATTTCTCTCTGATTATGCTTTCTTTTGTCAGCAGACTTCATGTTTGTCTTATAATGTAACCATTTGTTGCTTTGTAACGCCTGTAATTATCTGTCATGATCGCGCACATCCGAGCGTGTCTCTCACGAATGCGTTGAGAAATATACATTATTATTCGTTATCTCATATAAAGTGGAGAGGTGAAAAAGTTAGCCCTTTATACTGGTCTTTGTACAAGCCAATGCACTTGAAATGGTACCACTTCTTACACTGACAACACTGCGCGCCATTTTGTACGGATATTTTCTACCCGGAACGGTCGCAAGTGCTCGCTGCCTCGAGGAGTGAGCGCTGAGTCCCAACACGGCTAGACATGACGTCATTCATTGCCGATAAGCAATATGTTATATAAAACTGTGTTTTCGAAAAGCGGACATAACAATGCGGGGGAAATACATATTGAAGCACAAATGATGTCTACTTTAACGTGAAATATCAATCCGTCAAAAAGTGCCCTGACTTATCATACTTGTAACCGAGAGTATCACTTTATTTTCGGACATGGTTGATATTGCAGCCTTCAGGGCAGTTTTTGAAAATCGACAAATTCACACCATCCCAGAGTTCCAGAAATGCCTGCGAAAGTAGACGGAAGACGTCTGAGCTATTTACATTCGCAGAACCAACCAAAATCAGGAGGCAGTTATCAAGTACAGTAAGGTGAGGTGCGTGCTTCCCTTTGAATCGTCAAGATTTACTATCGCTGTGCGACATATGAGGTGCCAGAGTTTATGCAGGGAAGTGCGAAATGTCTAGCATGGTTATTCTTGTCACCTTTAATAATTCGGTTCTCGTGACGACTGTTACAAATCACGGTTTCGTGGTGTACGAATGAAACCCTGGTAGGTTGTACGCCCTTCCCAGTTTGAGTACAACCACCAGTTAATCGTCTGGTGCATTAGTTCCATTGCATAAATCGGAAGCTGACCGTCGGCGGAATGAACGACTGTAGGAGCGTGCTTGGGCTTAATACACCAACTGCCGATATAAAGTAGCGCGGAGCGAATGTTGGTGGCAAGTTTATCACAACCACTGCCATTGGAAACTTTCAGTGCAGGTTGGACCCTGCAATGTCGAGTGAGTATATTACTGGGCACGAGAGATCCTTAAGAAAGAGGTAGGCGGTAGTGATATGGAAGATATTTTGCATACTGCCCGGGACGAGGGCGACAAATATACGCATGTTATGCATAGTAAAGATGTGAACGATCCACGTCTGATCGTTGAGTTACGCGTAGCCCAAAACGGATCCCCAAAATGAAAACAAGATTGGACCCAACAATTTCTACGGTACTATTGAAGAAATGCATCAGTAATTACAAAAGCAAACCTCAATCGTTCACGACGATAGTCTCGTCCAACAAAATCAACAGTCTCAACAGGACCAGCAAGGTCAAAGGTCAGCCGTCACGCCAGTAAGCCAGGACAAGAATGGCTACTCGCGCCAAGGACATTTAATGACACATTAGTTCAATAAAACAAACGGGGTGGGTGAGGTAGTGGGAACAAGTGTCAGGTTAGGGGGAAAAATAGGGAATGCAAACGATGGGGACGAATTTTCTCAGTTCATGGATCAACAAATTTACAGCGCCCGCCAAAATTCGTCTGCATCTGGCAGACCGCCGGTAGTGCTGCACAGTTCTGGCTCCCTACCTACCTATACTTAATATAACTATCCACACGACATACGTTGGAGACCTCGCGAACCGTAGTGTCTAACAGTCATGCCCGTCTAACAAACAAAGGCGCCTCACGTCTCTCCTCAATAGACCTGCCTTCGTGCGAACCTCTACAGTACGGACTAGTTCGTCAGTGTCTACTTCACATTTCGTAACTAGGCCCAGGGGCCACTGGTCTCTAGTCAGTCCGTCGGATACAACGAGAACAACGTCACCCACCTGAAAATTACGTTGCCTCGTCAACCACCTCTGGCGCACTTGCAACGATGACACATACTCTCGAGACCACCTTCTCCAAAAGGTAGTTACCATGTGATTCGCTTGTCTCCAACATCTAGTGTACCTATCTACCAGATTGGATTCTGGGGCCAACCCTGTATTGCTCTTCAAGAGAAGTAAGTCATTCGGGGTTAGAGCGATGTTGTCAGGACCGTCTGCGGCAACAGGAACCAATGGTCTGTTGTTTAATATACGCTCCACTTCAGCCAATGAAGTTAGGAGGGTTTCGTCATCGATTCGTTGCTCTCGGCAGATTGCGCTCAAAATACATCTGACAGATCGAATCAATCGCTCCCATACTCCACCCCGGTGACTAGCATACGGTGGGTTGAAGTGCCACTGAATTCCCTTTTGTAAGAGCTTGTCATTGACGGACTCGCTACCTAAGTTGCGAACCCAGCCTCTAAGCTCTTTGTCAGCGGCTACAAAATTGGTACCGTTATCAGGAAAAATAGCCTCAGGCCTACCTTTGCGTCCGGTGAGACACTCCGACTGCACTGATCTGATCAAATCTACTTCTGCCGCTTTGATCTCCTTTAAACTCAGGGAGCCGGCTTTCAAAATCAATTCCGAGCGCCCGCCATGGAGTTTTATAATGTAGCACTTGAACCGGGTAAGCCACACTACGGCTTTGAGCAATCGAGTCCAACTTGAATACCGAATAATAAGGTTATGCAGGCCGTTTGCTTGTACGACAAAGTTGACGTGAGCCGGTGTCTTTAGTACGATGTCGTTGGGCTCAACGAGAGAGTTGGGTTTCGGAGGCCATGACCTGCAAGATCGACTCAAGAACTCAGGACCTTTCAGCCACTTGTCTCTTAGTAGGCCGCCCTCAAACCGCGCGAAGCTAAGTCAGCCGGATTTTCTTCGGATCTCACGTGCCTCCATTGTTTGGGCGTCGACGACTGGTGGATCACAGAAAGGCGGTTAGCCACAAACGTGCAGAACCGATTTAACAAACTGTGTACATGGCAGAGGACAATTATGAAATCAGTCCAAAAATAACAATATCGGAACATCTGACCCAAGTTGCCAACGATGATTCCATGTAACTTCACAGCCAAGACTGCTGAGATTAATTCGAGTCGCGGGATAGTCACCGCTTTGGATGGTGCGACTCTAGCCTTGCTGAAACAGCAGTGCACTGTTTCTGGCACCTTCATTTGAGGTAAAGCATCCATACGCTACTGCTCCATAACCCCCTTCCGAGGCATCACAAAAATATGCAGCTCGGATAGCTCTGTCACAATAGCCTGCGAAAACAGCATGCAGCGTGGAACTCGGAAGTCATCAAGAGCCTTTAAGCTTGTCAACCAAGCTTGCCACTCTTTGCGATCTTCTAGACACAACGGTTCGTCCCATCCGAGACCACTCTTGCACAACTTCTGAAGCAAGCGTTTGCCTGGCAGCAGCCATGGCGAGACAAAGCCTAAAGGGTCGTATAACGAGGAGACACAGGATAGCATCCCTCTCCTAGTCTCCGCTCTGTCTGGAAGCTGGAGGCTCAAGCGAAACTCATCTGTTTCAGCGTCCCATTGAATACCGAGAGTTCGTTGTGATGGTAGGGATTTGGCTGCAATATCTACTAGGGAGGGTGAGAGCTCTGAGGTCGGTATTGATGCTAGCACCTCACGGTCATTCGAAACCCAGTTTCTCAGCCGGAAGCCTCCTCTTGCCAACATGTCACAAACCTCTCTCACAAAATGTTTTGCTATCTCCGCGTTGGAAACAGAAACCAGACAGTCATCATAAAAACTCTTCCGAACTGATTCGCGGGTGGAAATTTCATACAACGACCCACAGTCCTCAGAGGTACGTCGTAATGCATAACTCGCACAGAAGGGCGAGGAGGTAGCGCCGAAGGGATGGGAAGCCATTTGGTACTCTACTGGATCTCTTGCAAGATCATGTTCGGGCCACCACAAAAAACGGAACATACCTCGGTCACGAACAGGGATGCGTACTTGCAGAAACATCTCTTCGATATCCGCCGAAATTGCCACTTTCTCCATTCGAAATCGTAGCAATACGCCTACCAGGTTTGTAGTCAAGTCAGGGCCCTGATACAGCCTGTCATTCAGGGACAGTCCCTGGTATTTAGCCGCGCAGTCAAAGACTACTCTGAGCTTCCCTGGTTTCTTAGCGTTTAGTACAGGGTGGTGTGGCGGGTACCACCGGTGCGGGTAGCTTGGATCCAGATGAGCTTGTGGGACCCTTTCAACATACTCACGTTCAATGTAATGCTGTATCACGTCCGCGTACTTTGAGAACGTATCTGTAACACGGTTAAACCTCCTCTTCAAGTACGACAAACGTTTCTGAACCATTTTGTAGTTGTTAGGAAAGGTGAGGTGCTCACACTTCCAAGGAAGGGGCACTTCATAATGCCCGTTTGCGTCCAACGCGTACGACTGTACCAGTGATAAAGCCACCGAATCCTCTCTGGAAAGTGTGGGGCCATTCGGTGACATATCATTGAACTCAGTATCATATAAGACACGAATCTGGTCCACCAACGTAGGAACGTCCTGTGACAGCCAGTTGACGGACGCCTTCGTCTGGCATTCACTAGTCAAAGGTCCGCACAACATCCAACCGAATAGAGTCCTCACCGCGTATGGCTGTCTACGTCCCCCTAGCCTTTGATCTAGGATCCAATGCGCCTCGGGCACGTCGCAACCGAGGAGAATAGTGACCTCACCACCCTCAATCTCACCGAATGTAACGTCCAGTAGATGTGCCCACTTACTGGCTTCTTTGGCACGACCCCGGCAGTAGTGTAACAAATGCAACATCCGTTGAGCGTCATCTGATACCTTCCTTTCGACATAACACTCAAATTGCCGAACGAACTTCCAGTAATTTATGGGGTCACCATCAAAAGAGCACAACTCAACTTTAGGAAGGTCAAGACTAGCGGCTGTTGGCAGAACAGTATACGATGGGTGGACTGGGATGGGATGCTCGTCGGACTGTATTGGCCTCAATTCTGGAGCTAGCCTTACGCTGTGTTTATACAACAAAACGGTGCAACCTCCCTAGGTGCCCGACTGCTGCTAGCTGCTTCAGCACTCAACACACCTCACATACTCTCACCATTTCAGCAGTTCACGTGATCGGTGCGGACGGACAACAACCAAACCGAGATAGAATCTGTTGTGGAACCACAAACTCCGTACTACTGACCCTTACCGGAATATCTCGAGGCGGGGATACTACACAAGTTTTGTACTTCCAGCTCCGAAAGGAACCAGTGAAACCTAAGGTTCCTTGCATGATGGGTTTTAGGTAAATGAGAATCAAGCAATGCTTTAAAGCGATCTCTAGAAGTGCTGCTAACGACCTCAGACGGAAGGCTGTTCCAAAGGTTGATAACCCTGTAAGAAAAGAACTGCTGCCTAAGGAAGGTCCGAGGACGAAGCTTGAAAAGCTTCCTGTTGTGTCCTCGCCGGCCGTCATCACTCGCTATCATAAATGAACTGTTCCGACGAGACCTACTCTACAGAAGAAGTGTATGATAATTACATCACAGTGGGGTCGTCCAAATTCAAGAGGATACAAATCAAGGATTTCAAGTCGGTACACGAGGGCGACATTTTTTCGGCCGTGACTAGTTTGACAGCCGCGCGCTGGACACGCTCAACAATTAGTCTTTCTTCAGGCCGGTATATACTACCTGATTAGCATACTCGAGGAGCGGTCTTATGTAAATCCCGTAAAACATTTGGAGCACCTTTTCTATGCAGAGGAAAGTGCGCCTATTCATTCTAAGAGCGGCAAATCCCTTTTTTGCCGCCATCTCATGGTGATACGCGAAAGATAAGTTAGACGACAACCAGATGCCCAGATCTTTCTTCAGATCGATTTTCATGATATCTACTGTGCCGAATGCACTATGAATCACGAAGGCATTGCCAGAGTCTCCACCGAGTGACATGTGTGCGCATTTATTGTCATTTAGTGGGAGACTCCAATCGTCCGACCAGCGCTTAATCGCGTCAAGATCAATCTGTAATGCACTGGGATCAGTGGCATTCCAGAATTTTTAGGTCATCGGCATATAGGAGGGCGTTGCTGGAAATATTCTTCGGAAGGTCGTTAATGTTAATGAGATGCAAAATATAACCAAGTATTGACCCTTGATGAACATCCGCAGAAATCCTATGAGAGGGAACAGAGGTCTGGTCCAGTCTTATCTCCAAAAGTTCTACTATCAAGAAAAGTGGCGATCCGCTTAAGAACCTCTCCTTGAATACCACAAGCTTCCAGTTTGTGTCCGGTGGAGCGTATGAGATAAGATCAAAAGTCGTGGGGAAATCAAGGAAGTTAGCGCCTGAGACGGGGCCGCTGTCTTTGGCATCCTCTATGCTATTCCTGAATATGGGCAGATTTGTTATGCATGACCGGTTAGGTAAGGAAGCCATGCTGGATAGAAGAAAAAAGACGGTTGGATAGGGAAGTGGTTGACGATGGCCCGCTTTAATAGACGCTCCGTCACCTCGCAAGTAAGGCTGATTGGCCGATAGCTAGCTGGAGAATGCCAGTCGCCTACAGCAGTCTCGGACAGCACGTTCAGTTTTAATGCCATCAGCAAACAGCATTAACAGAAATGGTACCTCTGAAGGTAGGTCGCTGATAAAGATGTAGAAATTGGTCACCCAAAGATAGGACACCGTAGGATTTTGCTGAGGCCAAATCTGGTAAAGAATACGGAAGAACCCACCCGCAATCTGCAGGAGTTGTTTGATAGATTAAACTAGAGTAGACGGAGACGGTTAGTCCGGACACTACAACTGTGGAGTCTTTCGAAGTAGAACAGAATGGTTCACACGATCAAAAGCCTCGGCAAAATTGAGGTAACAGCTTCAACCCCTTCTGCGCCACTGAAACCAGAGGTCCGCTGGTACACAGTTGGCACCATATTCGTGGTGCATCAGCAGCCACGGATAAAGCCTTGCTGCTCGCTGCAGAAGAAAACTTGTAATAATGGATATCTAGATGGTGAATCATAGAATAACGCTTTGAGGATCTGAGACGCACAGAATAGAAAAAAAATCGGGCATTACTTGCAACGCTAGTTGCGCCGCCCACCTTTGAAAATGAGAATGAGATTCACCGATTTCCGGCCTTTACTCACTGTTTTGTTCCATTGAGACTGTATAAATATAATGCTTAACGTGACAGCTAGCTGTACAGCCCCACGAGCAAGGACGAAAGAGGAGATGCAGTCTGGTCCAGGAGACGAGAGTTTAATCTCCTGTAGTTCCATTAATACAGCATCCGCTGAGGTGTCTACCGTTTAAGTTTCACCAGAAACGGCAACAGTGTTCGCTACAAAACAGTTCTGGATGCCGTTTGTAAACATAATGCCGTAGAAGTTAGGTTGGACTGCGGAAGCCTCGTCATCTAAGTTCGTAAGCCCTTGAGTGCCGGCTAGCTGGAGCACACCAGTATTGCCTTCACATGTTTTTGGGGCAAACTTCTATAGGTATTCGGGATCGTTGACAAAACACTGGGTCGAGTGTCGTTGGAAACCCGGTCAACTATGTCGGTGCACTGGTTGGAAAGTCGCGCTTAGATAAAGTGAACATTTAGATTACTAGATTTCATAAACCGAGTTCACGTTAGACGTTTAGAGTGTATTATATTCAACGTTTGTGACCGCAACTGCTGTTGCGGTTTCCAGCAGGTATTCAAGTGAAGTGGTGTTGAATAACTTATGGCATCTCAGGAGGTATTAGCAAAGTGGTCGCACATTTCACCAGCAGACAATGATTAGCTGGATTATTCCTATGGGACATTGATGACGCATGTGTTATGCGCATCCACCCTAACCTTTTGGAAGCTCCCCTTTGAGACATTCACTTTGGAAGCTAGCTGAGCACTATGGGCCAGGTCGAAAGTTATTACGGCGTGATAGTTCGAGACTAGCGTACCGTTAACTACTAAGTTGTCTATGATTAGTTCCCCGTTATTTAGGACATTAACTGGACAGGGAGGACAATGACCTTTACGTCATCTTGTATGGTCAGTCACATGTTCCGTAAGGTCAACGGCTCCGGCTGTGGCTAGAAGTGTTGCAGGCGCTGCATCGACGAAACCTCTGTATGAATAGTTAATTTATGGCAGGTCAAAATCACATGTTATTAGGATATGAGAGTGTCCTAACAAGGGAATGTATTCCATTCCCGACAGAAATGCCTCGTCGAGTTCAGAGCAAGAGCAGGGAGGCCGTAACGTTACGTCAGCTAACAATCTGTCAGAGTTGGATAGTACAGTGGAGCACCAGAGGGATTCGAGAATGGCAGTGAACACTGAATGAGACAGGAGTGTAGCCCGGTAAAAAGTGTCAACATGAATGACAACAACGTCTCCTCTACTCAGTATTCAATCACTTCAAAGGACGCGGCTATCTTTTATATCAGACTCAGGATGAAAGTAATTTGATGAAAACCCTGATTCAGTAATCTGAATGGTAAACAAGTCATTTGCGAGGTAGGGCGCACGGGGTTCACTTAGTTCAGTGGTTAGCTTTTTGGACGTCAGTACAAATACATTTGACAGAAGTTGCTCCGAATAAGTGCTGGTTACCGGAATCTGAAGGGGAGTGGAATTCCTAGAGGACACTGGGCACATCAGCGGAGTTATCGCCGACTCTGATTGGCCCAGCTGGGGTACGTTTAATGCGACAGAAGGTCTATTTGGAGGACCACTAACAGAGCAGCTCGTGAGAAGTAGAACAGCTCCAAACTCCCCATGTTCGTCGTCAGGACGTTCGTGATGGAAGTTTATGCCTCCTTGAATTAGCAGGCGTCGGTGGCAAAAACTTTTGATGTGCATGCAGCTTGTTTAGTTGCGCCTGCCGTCATTTTCAGTAGCCGTGGTGAAGAACGACCTCGAGTCAGTTAAGGTTGGTCTAGCACTATATTCCTCTGAAGTAAATTTTTCAACCTTAAACAGATGAAGAACATTTCCATTGAGTAACGTCGTACACCGTGTTGGTCTCCACATTTATCAGGTACATTTCTGATAATGAAGCTGAGGGGACGGTCAGCAGCGGTTACATTTTCCATGACTTGCTTCCTCCGCTATCGCCCAATCAAAAGTACATATATATACGTCGAAGCACCACCAAGGAGGCGCTGTGTGAGGGCTGCTGAGAGACTCTCTACGTTTATGGAGCATTTACAAGGGAAACTCGTACCACCCTCCGTTTGTTTACACGTGCTGGGCCAGGTTTCCGAACAAGACGGGTAACAGAGATGGAACATCGGGGTTACATTCGCATTTGAACAGAGAATATTCATACGGGATAGCGCAAGTCTCAATAATTTGCCCCAGTCCAGCAATGACGACCTGCGTACTGTCTAGTCCATTGCTTTCTGACTGTTTGGGCTTGCCAACTGTACGCGGCTCAATGCTCACTCATCCGACGGTCAATGACCCGCCTTTTGCTCGTATGTCCTCCAGCGACGACATTGATTCTCACTTGTACCATTTCAGCTACAACAGTTCAATCGTCGTACTACGGGTACCCATGATTCCGACGATTGTTGGTCTGTTTTCGCTAGCTGCACAATCCAGTGATGGTTATCAGTATATTCACCAATTTATCACCCGCCTATATTCGCCATTCAAAATACAGGATTGTCTTCGCAGCAGCTCCAGAGTTTTCAGACCGGGGATCATCAATGTAACCTGATGTTGACCATATTTCAGCGCCGGACGACTGAACTACGGCTCAGAGGTATATTGTTCACCCTATTTGTATTTCGTGTTCACAACGCAACCTGACAGCATCCCTGTTAAAGGGGTGTGCGACAATAATATTCTCATGGTTGCCTTCCCCATCATGAAAACGGGGGACAATCAGGAGACAACCACTATACCGCCTTTTTGTGGGGGT
>LOND01006652.1:9613-19792 GCA_014220965.1 Paragonimus kellicotti
GTAGAAAGCAAAACTTCAGGATTTTAAAGGAATTCAACAAACAAACATACTTTTCCAGTGTGAGTCTCCATAAGCAAGACAAACTGAGCACTTGCTTGAAGAGACGAGAAAATTCTTGTGATAACACCAGTATTTTTTAACACGTTGAGAATAACAGAACAAACATTAGTTGTTCTTCGTGTTTTCGGTTTATTTTGGTAAAAACGGGTGGAGGTTACTCACACTTCTGCAACAGTGTGCTAATTGACCCAACTGCTTACCTCTTTCAGTACTATTTATATTTGTGAGGTGGGAGTCGACATATTCCTTTCAGATTAAGTTATTGGCAGGTGGTATGTTAAACCTGTCTCTTACGAAGTGATCCATTCGTGAAAATTCCTGATTTCTTCTGAATTCGATTCAGCGAAACGAACCTCATGCCTCTAGGCGACACATATGACATATGTGGATTAAATTGCCGAACCAGAAGCCTGAAGATTTCGCGTTTTCTCTGATTGACCGATACACGTACACCACGCATATCTAGTTGGTGCATCCACATGAGACTTGGAGACACTCTTGTCTGCACTTATACAAATATAGTAAGAGTCACCTGGATGTTAGAATGGTCGACGCAACCAAAGTTGTGTGCCACAGGCCAAGCTGAAAGTCTTTGGTAGATTCGGTTCACTTGATAGTCAGTGGCTCAATGTGCAGATAACTACTTGATAATCGATGGTTACAGGTTAGAGCTAGTTGTTGCCGGAAAAAATCAAGCAGAAAAATTTGTTACAAAGATAAGATTTTCCATTACTTACAGAGGTCTGAATGAACGATCATAGTTGCAGATAGTTCGATTCCTTTTGGTCGAAAACTACACACATTCTGGAGGTGTCCGTACACATGGCTGTGCTATGTTGGCGATGCAGCACGAAGATACGATCATGACAATCCTGCATACACGAGCGGACATATCACAATTTTTATTGTTGCATTGTGCGGTGCTTTCAGAACAGCTGTAACTTCGACGCTGAAGCGTCTGATTGATAACACCTTTATGAATTGCAGGATGCATCTTCTAATGGTTTGAAATAAGATATGGAATACGTCGATAAAGCCAATCGTATGGTCTGGTTCAGTAAGTGCTGCAGAAATTACGCTAATTGGTGATAAGGTCAGAGTATCAAAAGTAGTTGACTCATATATCCAACATTAGTTGAGTTTTTGAAGATAACTCAAGTAAGGAATGTCGTCCTTATCTGACCTCTTTTTTGATGCAATATTACCTACAAGATTTATGCCGATTTAGTGTTGCTTATCAACCGTAATGAATAACGTCAACCATTCTCCTGTTCGCAATTTGACTCACGGCTGCCGAGTTTGCAATGATGGCGTTTGGGATGGATTCGTCTTCTAATTTAATCCTATTCTGTGTTCGTTTGTAATCCGTATTGCTGTATCGCTTTGCGTAAAGGAAAACACAGATCAACAATTTGGAGGTCAGGTGGACGGATCAGCTACTATGTTCTTCAAGCTTATGAAACGACGGGAACTTTGGTATCAGTCATAGTGAAGAATTGTATGCTCACATTTCCGACTTATTAGAACAATGGCGAAAAAATGAAGATTTCACACTTCACACGAACATTTGTAGAAATTAAACCAACAAGGCAAACACGTTGCTATGGGTTACATCATTCTCCTCCGTAAATGTTTTCAACCTTTGGAAACGATGCTGAGAATATTTAATTAATTTTACAGTTGCAGAGCCTTTCCTTCGGGTACACAAAAAATCTGTGGGTATTACCCGGGCAGTGTTTAATTAATAATTTCTTGCGCTATTTTAGTGACTATAATCTTTTGTTCTTCTCTGTGAACCTAATTCAGAGAGCTGAATCATTGTCAATGCCACGATAAGTGCCCAATGTCACGTGCTGTTGTGAGTTGTCACTTATCGCCTTTACTACCAATTTTCTATCTTCTTAACGTTTCATTTCATACTCCTGGATTTTCACGATTTATCACACCGTCTGTGTTCTCTTGCGCTACGACTGGAACTTGTGCAATTGTTGTGGTTTTGCTACGCAGTTCCAAGTTGGTACTGCGCGCATGATTTCCTGTTTGTCTAGACTTATTAAGGGCAGCGGTAATGTTAAGGAAGCACTGGTAATAATAACTCCATTGAAGTCGGTCTTTTTTGATTAATGCAGCTGATGGTAACATATAGCATTGTACGACTGGTAATTCGTTTATGGAGGATTGCCATCTCAGCTCCATCTTGGCGATTTGTAAGTGCGAGATTGTGGCATTTAAGTTTGGCATTTTTTAACTAGTGGTAACTTATTGCAATCGATTTCACTTCAAGGTCAACGTTCATTTATATTGCCCTTTCTCTCAAAGAGACAGGGTCCGTGACAGGAAAATGTCGTCGTAGCACATACCTAAGTCTGCAGTCTGATACTGGTGTTCAATGTGGACCAATTCGTTTTCTGTTACCGCCAATTCGGTTTTAACGTTGGCAAGAGTCAATGGAGTAATCTGTGTTTTACTAAGATGTATCTTCAATTCTCCGAATCTCCGAATCTGATTCGCAGACTGCTCGTTTACCACCATCGTGGACCATGTTAATGTGCAGCTTTTGCTCAACAGTCAAATGAAATCTGTTTCACGTGATATTGCTACTTCCACATAAGATGAAAATGACTGAATTTACACGCATAATTACAAAAGTACAATAGAACCTGCGCTCCTGTTGTCACACTTTGAGCGGTGTACGTGTGTGTGGGTCGTGAGTAGTTAATTACTACCAGGTTGTGCACCCGTGTATTGTGATTGCACTTGGACGCACGTATCTTATCCCGACTCCTGTGGCTTTACAACCATAGGGTTTGGGTGACCCAAGTACTTCGAGATCGTTGGATTCCGACTTTCTTTGCTGATCATACACGTCCACACTGTTCCCGAAATGTTACTATCAGACAAGGCGTAAATACTGCACAAATAATCGTCGTGTCAAAGCGGTTGTGTTGTACACTTGTCGATGGTAGTGAAACAGAGTTTCCAGCTTCAGAACGGTTTACTAGAAATTTTATACCACACATATAACTCTTCTGGGGCCTATCGTTCTTTTGCCGACGGTACCATTTTGAAACAAGCGAGACCAGTCCTGGTAAAGAGCGATTTGTGTTAAGAAGGTAGCAGTTCATGGATACCTGCTCAAAGATATTGTTTACGTTGCCCTGAGGAACTTTTCAACTTAGATTTCCCCAATGCAGCTAAAAATGGAAGTGGAATATAGTATTTTTCAATGAGGCAGGTGAGTTGATCTCATCAGCTGAATAACGCTCAGAGTCACTGATTGCCACACCATCATTGTGATGTTTAAATAATTACACAAAGTTCATCTGTCAGAGAGTGTAGAGGTGGCAGGAGTGTGTCAAGGATAGATTAGCAAGGGACTAGACAAGTCTGGTGGTGAGATTTTACACAGTTCTGGAACATGTCAAGTAGCACTGTGCGAGAAAAACTATCGAGAATGACAGAATACCTCACCGTGAACGTTTTCTGATTTCGTTTGAATGGATTTAAATAATTTTTGGCTGAATGGGTCACTGAAACGTCAAGGTTTTTATAATGAGTATAAGACCGTCGAGACCTAGTTAACCGAGGGTCACCGTCGATTTAATTAATGACTGACCAACTTGTACAACATTTAATGGAATGGTTAAAAAACCAGAGTTTTCATGTGGACGGTGTGTCATATTAATCACGGAAAAATTTGAGTGTTGAAGTGCTCATCGCTGAAGTCAAGCTTACCAGTCACGGACACTGGTTTTTTAGTGCAACAGAATGATTCAGCGGTTCCTTGATGGTTTAAAGGAAATATTTCCTTTCAAACAGCAGCAGTTAGTTTAATAATACTGGACGGATGGCAAACGTCTTTTCGTCATCACAACTGAAGCATACCCTTTGCATTCTGCCACTTGTATGTATGGTGGAAACTTTGAATACCGAACAGATTTCGCCCTCATACTGTGCAACCCATCTTTTCAAATCGTTAATCTTGTTTCTATGGCTTGATGTATCTGTTGTGAGCTACAAGTGTCGTACCTAAATTTTTATACAAAACCTGTGGGATACGGTGAAAGTGAATTTATGTAAACCAAGTGGGTTTTTGAAATCAGGAAAAATTGAGAAGTGACTTCTTGTAAGAGTGGACGAAGACAGATTTCGGAGTTCTAAGGACCTCAGCGAATATCGTTTAAAGATGGTTCGATTTTCAATTAATAGTCCGCCTGTAAATTTGTTGTGCTGTTCACCTCAAGTGTGCTGGGACCCGCAAAGCAGTGCGGATGTTAACAGCGGTTATAGAAACTGTGCAGAAGCTTAGTCCGCTTTACTGTACTATACGGCATTGTATTTATATGGCATATATATATATACACATATATATATAACAGAACTCAGTCGTATGCTCGGAAAAATTTTGACCATTAAAACGGATGCAGCTTACCTTTGATAGATGTATAAGAGACTTATCGAAATCTCGCGACGGAATGAATCACATAACACCTCCGTAACGCGTTTCAGATATCTGCACCGCTCTTGGACGCTGAGATGAAAACGGCATAGACAACCCGCAACGACACTAGTTCGAGACAGACCAGCGAAGAAGCGATACCTAGGAGAAAACCCTTGAATTGGGTAACATAGGGCCAAAATTAACTGGTGTGGTGCTCTTCACTTGAGGGCGTTGTGGTGAATGACAACATTTAAGGATGAAGGTCACGGTTTCCGTGACATATTTGTGATAAGAAAATTGATCACATATGTAAAAGTCGAATTTTTTCAGGCTGTTATTACAGGTTGACCCGAGTTTGACAGAGATACTTTATTTATCAAAGCAGGTATGCTGTTTAGGACTGAGAGTCCGGTCAAACAGTTTCTTTGGGGACGTTCGTGCGCCACATGGAGTTTTGATAAGTCGAAACAGCTGCAGTAAATCACCGGCGGACGAATCTAGGCGGACAACCGTACAATGATCAGAAATAGACAGCCACTTAATTAAATACCTGAACCGTGCCAACCAGCAAAAAGCCAACTCCCCTTGGTTATTTTGCTGTTCAACATTGTACCAGAGGCTTAAACACGGTTCTTATTGCTTAGATATGGGCAGCCAGTCTTTACAACATTTGTCTAAACTGCGAAAAATATAAGAGCTTGAGAAGAAGAGAGGAACATGTAAGGGTTTTTCGTGTGCTTGATAGTGACATACTGATTGAGTCATTATAATCGGATAATAGGCATACCTGAATACACATGGTAAAACATGTGTTAAGTTCGCAGGAAACAACCAACTAATCACATTTAATAACATGATATGACCTAGGAAACAAACACTCGATCAATACGCGGATACCTAATCCCGATGTTCAGATCACGGTGAAGACGGCCTGAAGTGCACGCGGTTGAAGCTTGGTCATGTTTTGCAATTATGACTTTTGAACCGATATATCACAGCAAATGTTCCCGTTTGCATTAAACAAATGGACAGAAGTTCACACATCAAACTGATAATTTATGTCAACAGCTCAGGATAAAATGCTGTCGAACGAAACTTACTTGCGGAAGCTGAACAGAAACCAAACAAGTCATAGATTGCAGTGATACTGTAGAAGGTGGATATTATGAAGTGATAGCGAGGCACTGAAAAGTGTCGCGCCTAAAAATATATCATAAACTATGGTTTGTGTTCATTTCACTTCGAAGTAGCGCTTGTTGTGAAAAGTTAGCGAATGTGATAAATGATATACTTTACTAAATAATACCTTTTTTAACATTTTCTTTTGCATACATATATCTTTGTTGGAAGACTATGTGGTACTCTTTACGTATCAAGGTGTTTGCACAACGTCAATGTCTTTAACTACAATAAGATTAAGTATCAAAATTTCGTTGGAAGTTTTGACAACAGTCGGTGTTCTGCTCTAGTTATATCGACATCGAACTACAGTAAGATGTACCATACAAAGAGATTGAGCACTTCTTAGGAGCACTCATTTCACATCTTTGCGAAGTTGAATATTTATGTGTCCAAATTTTGGACCCACAGAACACAGGTCGTCAGTTTATTTGATAAATACATAAAAAGCAAACCAAACAATTAAGTGGACCACAGGAAAGTTTGTGTTCTTATGTACTCAGCATCGCATACAATATAAATATTTCGCTCCCATTGAAACACAACAAATTCAAGTCAATGCCCTTTGCAAACGTGTTGAGTCTCATGTTTAACAGACTGACCCGAACTCCTTAAATTAACGGAGGTAAATAGTTGTCTCATGACCAGTATTTCTTAAATTCTTCTTAACAAACATTCTGGTTGTGGTTTACTGTTTAGCCAGATCTCTTCTCGTTTGTGCACATGTGGTTCAAGGATTGAAGTGCGGATGATGTGATGCATCAGTTACTTCACATTCAAACACGACAACATGAGTAACCGGTTGTATGAAATGGTGTTAGAACAAGTATGATTGAAGCCACCATCTTAGTAGCCGAAGCATCAAATCAGCAACTAACCGATTTTTGATCACGGTGGACACGGGAGGCACTTTCTTAAGACATTTGAAAACCACTGAATCTTCAGCAGAAATCTGCACGTTAACTTGTGTAAGAAGATAGGGGATTAAAGAGATGTGCTGCTATCTGTTTTGAGGTTTTTCGGTAGGGTTCACGAATTGTAGTACCATGCTGTCGTTATGGAGTTCGCACCATTTTCGACGGCGCCTCTAGTCACAAATAGCATCTTGCTTAAGACCCCAGTCAATAAAAGGGTAACACCCTACGGAAGGAACCCTTGACGTCAACGAATTCACCACTCGAACTCACATAGTACACGGATGATCTGTCTGCTACCGCCAACCTAATTCAATTTGTGCAAAAACTACAAAGCGTTGCAATATAGACACTAACATTCATAAACGACTTACTTCCAAAGATTATATATCTAACTCGACTCGCTGATCGATACACTAGGCTCGCCTATGCCACACACGTCTCTGGATTGCCGGAGCTGAAATGGCTTTCGGGAATTCCCATCTGCTGTTGCTGTCTCTACCGCCATTACTGTTGCTGACCACCGAGTCGTTCTGTCTTCCTAGAAATTTATTTTTAATTTTTGTGTTAATGACGTGGTAGCTCGCCTATACTCACGTTCAGAAAAAATCCTCTACCGAGCTTCAATAAATTCAGAGGAGCTACCTGGAATCCGGCAACTGACAAATGACCGGACAATTACGCAATACGATGTGGTGCTAAAACTACTCATCACATTGCAAACAAAATCCTAAGAGGCTTATATGCATCAGGCCTGCAACATTACAACATCCGGGTGCAAAGGACGCCCAGCACCTTTTCAGCGTTTTCTAATTATAGTGTAGGTCTATCAAAACTTGAAACAATTTCAGCGCAAACAATTGCGTGTTTGAAGTTCCAGCAACTGCTTCACACTGCTGCACAACCCATCACACAGCTTTACCACCGACGGCCGTTGATGACTAACCGATGATGGCTGTTGGGACAACTTGAGCTAAAACTTTTGATATGGCGGCACAAAACAGACTGTTACCAGCGGTAGGGAAAACTAAAAAGGACTATTCATCAACGCCGAACGCAATCCCGACGTCAGCTTAATCTGACGTACATAAAATTTCACACCACGAACCAGTGGACGATGGTAGAAATTTCAATACGTTGTTGACTGCTGGTTTCTGTATGTCAACACAAGGTGACGCCGAAGCTACCTGCTGACCAGTTTGCGTAGGCCTTCTGACCATGTAAACGTTAGTTTAGCAATTTTTAACGTGTTACAAATGGCTTAAGTTGGCTGTTTTTGGAAGTTATCTGGACCCTAACTGTTTATCGCATGCAGTGGTATTGCCAGCGCGGTTAACTAATGAACTGGGTTTGTCTTGAGGGCAAACGTGTAGTAGTACAAGATTAGGTGAAAGTGATTTTCATCAAGTCAAATCACCCAACTACGGAGGGAGTGTACCACAAGATCTCCCGCTTTTCTGTGCTTCCAATTGGTCACTGACCCAATTGGTACACCGCTTTTCTTTCTAGAGCAGGAGGCCAACGAACTGATTCTTGCTTCTTCCACCGGATTACAACAGAGGTGATGATAACAACGGGTGTCTTCATTCCATGTTAGAACATTATACCGAAGATAAGATGCATGTGGCACACCAACTTTCTGTTTTGTGGACTGGCAAAGCGAAGGAAATGATGATTGCATGTATAGAAATGGGTAATATATTGCATGGGTAACTTGCTTAGCATGTTCGTGTTTGGATCATATTTCAACGGGACCTGTGAATGTATTCAAAACTTTACAATATGCTGTTGAAGTTTCAGTTGATCCGCCGATTGGTGGGGATAACCTATTGGACAGATTATCAATTAGTTGACTTTACGTGCGGTAGCCCACTGGTGGGTAAAAAATAACTGGCTTTAATTGGCCAGCACAATTGTTGTATAGCAGGCAGCCTCATTTGTGAGTAGTATAGTGCGCGCATTTAGGGAACTAAAGAGGCAAGCCCCAACGCCAGGAAGACGATGGACCAGAAGCGACTATTGGAATAGTGTGTACGCGCTATGGGGAAGTGCCACCAGGGCGAATGACAACGTACTGCTACCCAATGTGTGTGAATGCACTTCAGCCGTGCGAAATGAGTGTATGTTTTAACATAACGTATACGGGGATCCGTGCAATAAACAACTTTGCAGGCTAACCGTCTTTTGAGGTCACAAAAGAGTTTACCTCAACCCATTAGGAGGGTTTAGGCTTACCAAATCTCAATAATGAAAGGCGGCTGCATTCCACTGAAATCGATTTATTGCAACAACCAGAAAAAATAGCATAATATCCAGTTGTTTAGTTTCACCCAGAAGGGGCCCGGCATTTTGGAGAATTGACAGATGACTTTTGTTAAACTTGGCTAGAATAAATCGTATACACATCCACTTCGATAGTCAAAACCACAATGATCTACCTCAATGAAATGGTTGCTGTGGTAATCAGATAACAATGCGTGCATCTCCCATCCCAGTCAATCCCTTCTATCATTTGAGAGATATCGATGTCTAAGAAAATTAACAAGAGATTCTGGTGTATGTTTTCAGCGAAGGAAATATAGAACGTAACCTTTGAACGTTTTCACACGAAGTGTTTGTCACTGCATGTGCATGTCATATTAGATTAGGTATTCAGTTTGTGATGGGTGACAAACTATACTTGGATACGACACCAATGTTCAAACCTAATCACACATGTTCTATTTCTCTGGAGACCATCCGCAAATGAACTGCGATTTTTATTTACAACTGTTATTACTGTATAGAAACAATCATTGATTAAGCGGAGGAACCGACTTCAGTGTTTCTTCTCAAATCGATGCGCACACGCATATCTCACCTAACTTTTCTTAAATTTTCCTTATAGCACCCACAAATCCAGAAGGTAAGTCATCGTTGACCATTTTGCGCTCATTTAACACGATCGGACATGACCCCAAACTTTCAGTTGGACCTCTTTCTTCTCTGTCACTGTTTCACAATAGTGGTATTTCATATGAACTAAAGTGATAAATCAAACTGAATATTTAGAAGGTGTTTTACAGGACAGCTTTTTCCGCATACGGCGCTCATTGGTCGAGTCATATTTCAGTGGATTTGGACAACTACGAATTAATATCGGTTAGTGGTATTGACTGGCTAACAATCTTATCAGTCGATATCCAGGTGGGAACAGAATAAGAATTCATCACCCGATGAATGATTGAACTGAGCCATCTGTTAATCACCTAGTCTAATCTTAGGACCTAAGAAATTCCAATGTCAATAGGCTTCATAACACTCTGAGATTCTAAACAGAATGACAGCGAACCCATCCAAAACATTCGTGTATCATTGGGTCCAGTTAACTGTTCAAAAGCACACTTGTTCAGGCCTGGTTTTTATTGATTCAGATAAGTTATTTTGTATTAACAGATAATAAACTACTATTCACGAAATGCAGTGTTCGACTGGGTTAAAATGTAACTGAAGTTAGGCTCTTCTATCTTCAACAAACTCACGAATAATGTGGAATTGAAAATATTCAACTGAATTGGGCAACTAGAACTGTTATTTCGAGGTGGA
>LOND01006654.1:0-12914 GCA_014220965.1 Paragonimus kellicotti
AAGAGAGTAAACGAAATGTTAACATCTCACGACGCATGTCTTCTATCATTATTGGTGAACTTTACAGATGAACCATACACAGCATTTGACTAGATAGTTTAGCCCAATTTGCTCAAGGCATTTTTCAAGGGAATGAACGCCTGTGAGTAATGATCTAATGTATCGTGTGCCAAATTATCCAACCTATAGCATCTTATTACGCATGAGCCAAAACGGTGCCGTACTGAGACAATAATCCACTATGTATGCCACTCTGTTAATTACCGCTAGAATTACTCCCTTAGTCCACCGCGATCGATCCATCGTCGCCCGAATGTTTACACAGATATTTTCGGCCACACAGTACATAGTGTGGTGCTATGCCATCCTGTTGAAACCAAACGTACTCAAGTACTCCAGTTTGATGCAGCGCTCTTACAACATTCTGCTACAGCGTTTGAGGATAGAAATGTCATAGTTTGCAAATGATTATGCGAATAGAGGTTTTATCTGCAACATTTTTGTCAGAAAGGAAAGGTCAGAAAATCCGTGTTCTAACAAGCCAGGCTCTGACCATAGGCTTTGGACTGTGTTGACATTGATGGGTGTTATTGACGCGCCAAAAATGGGGATCTCGTACGAGTCCATTCAGATGTAATACTTCAAAATGACTCGCGTTTGTCAGCATCCGAAAACCGACGCTGTCGTAATGGGGCCTCCTGAAATGGCCGACATTTGTATCTTTTGAGTATCCTGTGTACAGTGTGTAATGACCAGCGATCGTGTGGCTTCTCTAAGGATCCTGGTAGCAACCGTGTTTTCCCGCTTGTTTGTTCTGTACGCATGATTCTGTGTACGCCTGCTAGAGGAGGCCTGATACTAACTCAGTGTCACTTACTTCAGTAGGGCAGTTTGATTGCATGCACTGAATGCTTGCCCTTTTCCTAAACCAACCATCTGCTATTCTATTCCTCAAAGTCGTTTGACCTGTGCATTTTCGAACGTTGTTTAACGCATTCGCTTGCCGCGCTTTGATTACCACTAAGTAGGCTGGAGTCCACCTCGCGCTTCTTTCTTTCTCTTGGTTGCTGCCGTTGGTCCCAGACTAGGCTAGAGCTAACTACTTATCATATTTCCAAACATTGCTGGAAATATACGGTTTGTTTCCAAACCCCACTGCGTTCTTTTAGTTCGATGCCTGTTGGGACTATGCTTCGATCACTCTCCAGCGAAGGCGTTTAAATTGTTAGTGGACGAGGGCCTAGCGCATACCCATTTGACCACTGCAAGTGTAATTCGAAGTGTTGTATTCTGAGCGAGCCGACAGACACTCATTTGGGGACTGTTGTTTACACATCGCGTAACATCACTGGCAGAGCAATCATCTGTTGATGTGCTTGGTGGACCATTTCTTTGCACGCCATGAACACTGCCGGTTGTAACGAACCTTGTTATCAGCTTTCGTACAGGTTTACACTTATCCACAAACTGTATTTGGTCTCCGTCATATTTTCAACGCAAGCCACATAAATAAAACCAGTTCAATAAGCTATCCAGTTGTCAGATTAGCGGCACGAAAAGTATGAGCCGACGTAATTCAACATAATAAAGGTCTCATGGACAGATAAACATACAGAACGAACTAGACAAGTCCGATTTGCATTCGGTGAAATTAAAGTAGTATCCATTCTAACCTGTCATCAGTCATTGACACGTATAGTCTATGCAGTTAGTTTTCGATCAGTTTTTCAGTAAGTTGTAAATCTGTCTCGATCCTGAATACAGCGTCTGTTATTCAGCGTTTGGGGAGGTGGGGGGGGATGATCGCGATAGCAAAATCGGTTACGGGACTGTCGTATTTTTATTTCGTCTATTTGCACACACCGGCGCATGCTGGTTCCCAATCCAGCGTTCCCGCTCAAGCGCTGGAACGCGAGTGTGATCAGCCAAGGTGTTATCGACCGTAGATCGTGGTGACCGAAACACTGGGGTGATGAGGTCGAGCGACGTGAGTAGAACTGCGCGTATTCTCTCACCACCCACAGCCAGCTAATCTGGCTATGGTTTCAACGACGTGTGGTCTGGGTTCCGGTGGGAGTAGAAAAACCGTTCGACCAGAACCATGACTGCCAGTTAGGGTAAGCGTTTTGGTTCGGACTCCAGATTTTATGACCAGGTAAATACTTCTGGGACGTACGGTAAGTCAGTCCGAAATCTGAGTTACCGTTTGACACCACCCCAATCTAAGGTTGTGCGAATGTGCCACGATTTCAGGTCCGGAGTTCAGATTTTTTTGAAAACGTAGAGCTCTTTGATTTTCACTGCACACTTCGACGACAGATCACCGGACGTGACTGAGCGAAGTTGGTTTATGGTAATCTCGGCTTCCAGGACCGTGTTTTGCTGATTACAACATGCTCTCCAGCATGCAATCTGAATGGCGTGGTTTAAATCACATTTGAGTAACCCGACTACCGCGTTGCCATTGTCAGTCGGGAGAGCCTTTCCTGGACTAGGTGCCTTTGAGAACTCAATATGAGTGACGTGGTAGTTCTACATACTTCTTAGCCAGTTGCTACAACTGTCCTCCTAAAGTGAGCTACTAAACAGATGGGTTTAGATGAACATCACAAAAGTGTTAGTAGTTTTCTGTTTCCCACATTACAATATATGAAAGTCCAGCTAAATTGTTGAAAGTAGAAATGGAAGTTCAGGGATTTGAATTATTTCAAAGTGAACACAACGTTCAATTGATCCAAGCCTTCATACTCAGATAAGCATCTTAACTAGCCCACTTCGAATCGAAGCACTAGACTCGAGTTTCGCTTTTATTAGAGCTCATCAGCAGTGCATATCCTGGCCCCGATCGGAATTTACACTCCATGTCAATCTCTGGAAGTCCTGTGGGGCAGTGAACTCATCATAATTGTTAGTTTAATCAAAATGAGCAGGCTTGCTGCTAAAGTCGACTAGGCACTACTACCGAGTACTGCCGTTACTTGTAACCCCATCAACCGTGCGGAACACGAAGCGTGAGGGCGCACACTAATTTATCGCACCCAGGACGAGACCAAGATCAGTGTCGTGTTAACCACAGATGTGACCAATCTGACAATCGACCAATCTAGCAATCAACCAATCAGAAAGCAGAAACCTATTGATCAGATTTGGCCAAACTACCAACGCCTGTTAAGGCGAGCAAGCGTGAGCAGGCGATGGGATGAAAGTATATCGGTCGTCTACGACGGTATGAACGTGACCACAACATAACTATAGACGGTGGTCTTGATGAGATGCCATAAACGCTGGTTCCGTTTTGCTGCTTCCTAAAGCCATGTAGAAAAAAAAAAACTAGAATTACAACGTGCTGTAAATGTTGGCTGCTGGATTCCGCATGTGACATCCTGAACCTTGGCCGACTTCCAATGAGGGTGACCTTGTAGAAACCATCCTCTGTACTTTACCATCCTATACGCTTAACTTTTACCGTCTTACAGGATATTGTCAGACTTCACTATTCCTTTCATGCTATTGATGCGACGTTTCTTGCCAATTTGTGCACACCGGTGGGTACCTAATGTCTGAAATTACCTAAATTCTTGAACCTCTGCTAAACATCCAAACTGTTTTCAGTTGGTTCAATGAAAATAGCAAATTAAAACTGAGGAGTCCTGATCACGGGGTTATCGATTGGATAGAACAGAGTGATTCTGTTCATTCTCCTTTCGAAATGATCGGGCAAGCTGAACACTATTCATACAAGGTTGTGGTTGAGCGTTTGGATTTGATCATTCGGTCATGCCTATTGTGAGGTTGCTGGCGTTGTGGTTAACACGCTAGTCTCACAAGCACGAGGGTCAGAGTGCAAACTCCGATCCAGACAAGGATATGCACTACTGATGAGCTCTAATAAGAGCGAAACTCGAGTCTAGTGCTTCCTTTCGAAGTGGGCTAGCCGAAAGGCTTATCTGAATGCGAACGCTGCGATCAAGTGTGGGTGGTGTTCAATATTGTTCTGATCAATGTTAGCTTCCACAGCGTTGATGATCTGGTAATATGCACTTCCGACGTGCTGTAACAAGAGCGATAATGGAGTATAGTGTTTCTTTTCTAAAGGGGCTAATCGAGAAGTCTGGGAGAGTGCAAAGTCTGCAATCATTTGGGAATGATGCGCAACGTATTCCACACAAAGTCACCTACTGCTTATCAGTAATTACAATACAGCTTAACACTTTTTGTGATCTCAGATTGAACGCAAATTCTGTTCCTAGGGTCATCGATTGAAGTTGACTGATCATAGTTGTGTCTCCTGTCTAAGCTTTTGGATAGTCTGAGCATTACCCACGGTCAAATGTGCCTGAGCGTTCACATATGATAATTCGGTCGTGCCTAATGTGAGGTCAATGGCGCAGTGGTCAACACGGTTGCCTCATGAAAGCGTGGCCGGAGTTCTAGTCCCGGCAGTGGCAAGGATATGCACTACTGACGAGCTCTAATGAGAGCGAAACTCGAGTCTAGTGCTTCTTTTCGAAAGGGGCTGACTGGAAAGTCTGTGAGGAATGTGACGGCTGTGATCGGTTCTGAATGCCTTTCAGTTTTTACCAACTGAATTCCCCTTACTGCTTATCAGTAAGGCGATAACTAACTCCCGTTAGGTACACTGGAGTGGTTGCATCTTTCTGAGAGGAATGATCTCAGCGATGCGTAGTAGCTTAGTACTGCTAGTTAATCAGACGATCCGACAAACCTTCGTAGAGTTCAGTCGGTGATGTGCATTTGTAAACGTTATGCAACCAACGAAGCTGGTTGTCGTTTTCCTGTTCATTGTACAATTGACTTGACACGTTAACCTCCCAGGTGTACAACCCACTCAGGAATACTTTAGATTATTTGGTGACCTACTTGTCTGTACGTTCTGTTGATGTAGGTAGATGACAGTCGCAACTGAATCGGTAAATGCAATCTGATTTGATTTGTGATAGGTTCCCGGTAGTGATATACGGGGACAAAAAATACGGCTGGTAAGCGCTTTGTCGACGCCATCATTTTTGAAAATCGACCGCACCTAGAGCTCCGTTTGAGGTACATTGAACAGTAGTTCACTTTTGACACAAGTTTCTGCATACTGCTTGATAAAACTATCAGGGTGGCCAGTAACTGTGACGTTACTCGACTCGGAGTTTAGATTATCTAACGTACATTGTTCGCAGCCGTTTCCGGGCGGTTCTAATCATGAACTACTGGTAGTATCTGCAGAGCCTTGCTAGAACCTTTCTTGGGTGTCTGTTGCCGTTTGCGACAATGCTTACCGAATGCTTAAGTCCTGAGTTTCAAACTGCTGTGTTGTACTGCAGTATAATTGGGCGTACAGACAGATCAGATCGATCTGTAGCCCTACTACAGAAGGCAACGCGTTGATATAAGCGAGCTTAGACAAGTGTGAAGCCTTATAAAACAGTCTTGGACAAAGTACCGACAGGAACTATGGATGATTACATCGGGAACCAAAACAGGAGATTGACCCTTTCGTCATGAGATGAAAGTATTCAGTGGTCAGTAGTATGTGCCTGAATTATTTCATGCAAAGCTTATTAATTTTTAACTATTATATTGACAGAATAGTACACTGAATCTTTTCGTGTAAGAGCTAACCAGATAATTAGCCTATAATACTTTGCTCTTAAATGGTTGTTGTTGGCTCTTAAACGTCAGTAAGTAGTCACTTTTCAACAGACTCAAATATAGAGTCCTTCCTAAAAAGTCTGTATGTACCTATGAGTCACTTACCAAGGAGCTAATGTGATAAACTCGCTGTATCATTATCCCGCAACACACTTTTCTCAAATATTCTGAAGAAGTGGTTAGAGAGAGAGACCAGTACTCAAGACGACTGAGGGATGTTCTTGGCACACAGTGGACTGGTAGCTGTGGCAACCGTCCATCAGTGTAGTACGGACAACTCAACGAATCACTAAGAGTAATAGAGCGGACAGTCCGAAGGGAAGGTGGAACTGCTTGTTACTGGTGAGGTTTCTGTGTTACCTGATCGAACCCAAGAAAGCTGTAATCGCTGATGTAATCGAACACGTGTAAACTTCACCAGTCGCAATACTTTGAAGACCGGGCTTAGCTGTGGACAAGAAAGTAACAACAGAAATGAGTCCCCAAAAGTGAATAAATTCGTTACTGTCCGTAAAAAGCCAAATTTTACGATTGGCCCGTTGGCTGTTCAATAATTTTAATGCCAGTATGATCATAACGCGGTCGACAGTGTTCTCCATCAGTTGAGTTGTATTCACCAGCAGTACGCCCTAGTGTTATAGCTTGCATCAGTTCACTTACCATTTTTGTCCATTCATTTGTGGGTTGGACTATGCAGGCAGAAATCATGTATTTGATAAACCCATCTGACCGTTGATCATACAATCGCATTATGATGTTGATGCATGCATTCCATTAGTCCATTGATCACATCCTTATTGCATTGTAACTGTGATATAAATGACCTAGGTATCAAACGCGATTGGTCATCTCCAGTTCCAGATGAGCAATATACTATCAAGACAACACTGATTAGCCGACAACGTGTGTCGCCGTAAGAAAAATGATGTAAGAGCATAATGTTGTTTGGATCTCTCAGAAGGACCATGTTTAAATATTTAAGCTAGTCCGTTTACTGAACTTCATTGTCTAATGTCAAGTTACTCCATACAAGGCCATAAATCTGACCTTGTAAGAGGACACTCGAAATTATTCCGTTTCGCATGAAACCTGTGTACGTGGATCGATGGTTAGTTTTTAATCGGATGACCTTAGACAACAACCACATGATCGATCGTTTCACTCGATCGTGCAGTTTGTCGTGTTGCATTGATTTGCGTGCGATGGCCATTCACGCTGAAAGTTTATCCGGATGACCCTCAACTTTTGAGTCGTACTGCGGCCAGGAACTGTCACTAAGATCATATTGGATAAAGTACTATAACATACTTTCGAAGTTAAATTAGTAAACCTGTGGACTGAAAATGTGCAAGAAAAAAGCGAATTTATGGTAAGTGTGCTTTTAGAGGGTGAAAATAATTATGGGCAAAAATGTGATAATCCAAGCTTTTATTACATCATCCGTTTTCAGACCACAATGTTCATGATTTTGTGCTCACCAGTCCGAAGGGACCAACAGCAACCAATCACGAATATGCCGAATACTCTGATGCAAGTAGTCCATCCACCGACAATCATGTGAGCGTTTCGCAGCGGATACATCTGGAAAACGTAACGGGACTGACGTAACAGTGGCTCACATCGTCTAACAAATTACTTTATTTATTGCTATCTATACAGTATCGTAGTTTGAAACATACTACTCGTATTCAGAGCTCTCGGTCTTCTATTCCTGCTGCGCTGGAGCTAGTCTTGGAATTGTTTCAACGAGTTCAAATATTGCACACCCAACTACTGCATACACACAGCAGTTTCGGTTTGCTTTGGCGCTGGGTCATTTATCACATGCTCAGAAAGCCTGCTCGGTTTTATAGGAGGGAAGAGTAGATTTGTTGAACCCAGTAAGTGAATAATCATATACTTATAGGCAAAAGGAGGTATAATTTAACGGGTGAGCGATCTTTGTTCTAGCTGCGTATGTGAATGAAGGTGATATGGAATCAATGATACAACTAACTATTGCAAGTCCTGATCACATGATCTACATAAGTGCGAATACCGTGACCAGATGTGTGATAGTCAGTTCAACCCAATCAGATCCTCCACCACTCGTCATTAATCATAAATATTGCTCATCAGAAGTTTCGACTTGAATCAGACGTCCTGCTGGAGGGGTTATCGATTGGAGTTGATTACTGATAATTACCTCCTATCGAGTATTACCCGAACCAAACGTGGCTGTATGTTTAAATACGATCATTCGGTCGCGCTTAATGTGGGGATCAGTGTACAACAGATTTGCCTCGTGAAGCATGGCCCGGTGACACGAGAAGTGTTTTACTGATGAGCTCTAGCGTGAGCGAAACCCGAGTCAATAGTGGCTGCGCAGTCTATGTGAATGCAAAGGTTGCTAATCGAGTGTGAACGGTGTTCAATTTAAATTCCGAGTGACAATCGCACCAGACTGAATCAGACGCTGGTTAACCTGTGAACTTTGGTAACCGGAAATCAGCATGGTCCAGTTTTAGCGCTGGCACCCTGTTATATTAACTGTCATTCGCCGTCTTTCAGCTGATACGGTTGTGTGGTGTTGGCCAGTGGCACACTAAGTTAAGTACGATCAC
This sequence comes from Paragonimus kellicotti, assembly GCA_014220965.1. Taxonomy (NCBI): domain Eukaryota; kingdom Metazoa; phylum Platyhelminthes; class Trematoda; order Plagiorchiida; family Troglotrematidae; genus Paragonimus; species Paragonimus kellicotti. The sequence goes on from LOND01006654.1 coordinate 8,265, forward strand.
TTGTTCACCGAGAGTTAGGACGTTCCTTTTAGAATTCGCTAAACAGCAATAAGTATTCTAAAAAAAAGTGGAGAATAACTCACGTGCTTTAGATTTCAATAGAGACGTTCGATTTGGTTCGAACGTTACACACTCGGCAATGATTGCTTAAGTGACGTTTGCTGCATTTCAGAGTTCATCCAAGCTCATATATCTCCCTACCGTTTCTTTCTAGTGAACATCAAAACTTGATTATCGAATCCGATTTGGGACAAAATTTGAAGAACGCAGTCAGCATGAGTTTGTCCAGCAAAGGGTAGTGTTGTTTCCTCCATCAACCTTTGGTATAACTTACTGTACCGGCTTTATTGCGTATATTGTTGATAAGATCTTCGATGGGCTTTTGATTCACAGTTCATCACACCCTCGAAAGCACCCGATTCAGATGTGAAATCGTTGTAATTAAGTAACCCTGGGCACCGATTCGTTGAGGTGCTATCAAAGTCTGCCATTAGTAAATAGTATATTGAAGGTGCTTCTGCATTTCGTTGATTATCAATGATGCTGTGTACCAAGTCAGTCTTATCTCATGTTGCTCGCTTCATACGAGCATAGCAGAAGAAACGTCTCAACTCCTTCTGAATAAACGATTTCACTTAACCCAGTGTGCTACTGACCAACGCCACACAACCGTATTAACCAAAAGGCCGATTTTCGGCTACCCATGTCCTCAGGCAGAGGAAATTGTCATCTAATTCTGTCCGATTTCAATATATAACTTGGAAAGCAGCTTACTTACGTGACATCAATCTGAGCGAAGTATTTTGCGTCACAGACTCACGCTATTTGCACTCACCTATGTCTGCCGAACTGCTCATTTATGCTGTTTCCTGACAATTCCTCCGGCACAAACACGTTCTCGTCATCTTTTATTTTCATGTTTCAGCTGATCTTAAATTGATAAAGATTTCCAAATGTGCTGCTTGTGGGCAATATTAGCTGAAAAGCAGTATTTCAGAGGTTTCTTTATATTGCAGTGTAGTTTGTTATATCTTTTCTTATATAAAGGGTTCCATAGAAAATGTAGAAATATCCATTTGCTGTACCCTATCGAACATTTCGGTCTCTTTAAAACTTGTTGATCTATTGTTATTACCTCAACTTTATCCTGTTCTGGACTAATTGAATATGGCTATTACTTCCGAACTGGAAAACAGAAGGATGCGGAAGAATATAGTGTACACTGTGCTTATGTCATTACTAGGTAATTTCTAGGTCGATTACTTCTGTCATTGGTTTACATTCAGACGGAGTCCAGAGGGATCACAGCTGAGCCTCTTAAATTACAAAATCTGAAGAGCCACCTATAAATAACACAAGTTCGAATGATTCATAAAGGTCTGTGTTGGATCTGTTGAAGTTCGTCTGGTACGTTTGTCGTCTTTTGTCTGGTATGATGCGGAACGATGAATCCGTTGAGGTATGTTTGGTTTGTTTGTAAAAAGCCGATCCTTAATTTGCCTTTAGTTGTCTTTGTTGTGTGCAGTAAACGATCATGACGTATTTTGTACCATAACTGCACATAAAATGTTTACTTTCTTACATTTTATAACTGTCATTGTCTGTTAAAACTTCCTTCTTGGTATTGTTTGACACGTTCTCATCTTCATCTGTACCCGATTGTTTTAATGAGGTCATTTCCCGTTGACTGGTGGCCGTTTGTGAACACGTGCTTAGTTGCTCCATTTTGTACTCCTTTGCTGGATAATTTGTGTACCCGGTTGATTCACATTCAAGGTGAGATAGTACCTTTGTTGTAATTTTATTAAACAGTACCGTATAAATTCCAATACTTTCGACCGCCTTTTCTGACGTTTTTTGGACTTGGAAGATAGTCCCGTCAACCCGACCGTCTGAATAAGCGTTATTGGAATTGTCGAATACGCGTTACTGAGTGAATTACCCTAAATCGCCAGGAGCGATTTAACAGGCTGTCTTCCAATAGGAGAAAAGTGTTGTGTTGAATGTTTTGTCGTTCACATATAATGCGCGTACGTCAACCACAATGATGGTAAATCCGTCTGTTGTCTGACATGGACTGGCAACTAACAGCAGAAAAGAACGTTCCTGATCAACGTCAGCATCCTCCCCACATAATGGACATTAGATTCCACTTCGGATACGGTGCACGTTAACCTGACCACGGCAAACTCCACATAACCTCTGTTCCTTTGTGAGTAGGATTTCGATTACAGCAATCCTAACGGAGGCTACATGAGGTGGTTGAAACGTAGAGTACTGATCGTACGTCACTTGCGTTATTCTCAATTCATTGCTTATTCATCTAGTCAACCTCGAATTAAATAGACCCACTGGCCTGCGTGAGTCAGACGAATCTCGAGGTATGCATCGTAACTGATCACCGTTGAAAGTTGCTTGGCAAGACCAAGCTACGGATGCATCATGACGAGATGAAAATGGCAAACAACCACTTCCTGGTATCTTAGTGGAACCCATTGATTATTAGTTTGCAAACTTTGGGGCAGTTTGATGTTTCCTCATCGCTGAACATCACCGATTTGGAGAAGCTGGCGGTGATGGGGCCGACAGCTTACTGTTCGTGCAAAAACCGGTTGTATGGTGGTTACTCTAGGGAAGTTTGACGCAGGAGATAAGCCGGTGCAAGATTCTGCCTTCTTTTCTCAGAGGCGAGGTTCTGGTTGCCCTAGATCGACTGGGCAAAAAAGGCACAATCACCCATGTAGATTCCTTCGTATGGACCACTGCGGTAGTGGTAGAAATGACAGGAAATAGCAGCACTCTGATGAACACTGACGACTACCGAGTGACGATGAACTTCGGGGGTGGGTAAATGCGAGGCAACCAAAGCAGAACCTGTAGTGGCATAATCAAGCAAATGATAAAAATGAAAATATATGGTAACACCAAAGATGAGTTGTAACGGCAATGGATAGGGCGCAAAAGTACGCAGGACGTATCAATAAAATAGGAACGACTCACTGACAAGTCAAGGTCCGCTGAATTGAATAGGCCACCACACGAGAGAAAGACAGCGCCAGAGAGCAGGTTCGGAAGACGACCGATGGATAATTCCACACGCGGCGTGGGATGACGAACGTTGAGCGTCGACAGATCGGCTGATTCACGGAGCTAAAATATTTCACCGTGCTACTACTACACAGCACAAAAATCCGCACAAATGAAGAACACAGACGATGTGCAGTGACCGTCGTTTATTCGTGTTGACGATTAAATTCAAAAGTGAGTTGATGATTTCAAACAAGTGTACAGATGAGGTTAACAAAACGGTATATACAAAAACGTACAAAATGAATTATAAAATATAACTACGAACTGTGGACAATATAAACCGGAGAAGTTTGTGAATTAGTTACACAATAACCTATGTTGTTGCGAAGTCAGTCTTGCCAAAGTCTGCCGGTGTATTCCTTGACGCAAATCAACACGCCATGGGGGTTTTTCCGATGCAACTTCCCTCCTTTCCGACTACATGTTCCACTAGGATTAATTCAGACTCCTACTTACCAGCTTCTTGATAGATCGTCTGAAGCGCCTGGTTCACCAGGATGAGGTAATCGTCCTTAGCAAGACGAGGATCATCATGATTAGAAATTGTTAGCAGGGCTTCAGAACTTCATCAGAGTCAGTGTGTTGTTGATACGGGCGGAACGCTTGTTCCGAGTGAACGACCTGGAACTTCTTAGATTCACTGTTGGACCCGAGGAATATTGACACATTACTAAGGTTGGGACGCTTAAGAATCAGGGCAATCTACAACGGATCGTGGGTTGTATGCAATGCCTCTCCGGCCTTGATCTGGGAATTTTACTACTAGAGGTCAACTGTTGTTTACGACTGAAGTGGTGGACCACTGGACACAGACCCATATGAATGCGACAGTTCTATGTGATCCCATACAATGTACCATAGTTTGTCCGTTGGTGGTACTGACCTCGTTATCGAAGTTCACCTGGACAATCACTGGTGCGTCAGAGTTTGGAGTTGACGCTCTAGTGGTGCAAGATGGTTTTTCATTCGTGCGTATCTTGACAGCACTTATTAGGACGAATAAGGTTATTCCCAAACTTATAAGGTAGAGTGGTGTGGCTGGTTCGGAGGCTGCACAGGCACTCATTCGAATCCCCGTTCCATATCGGCAGTAATTCTCAGGCTCAGCCATACATCGCCAGTCCGGATAAAGTTGTCCCCAATCCAATGATCTCGAAACTTCAGCGGTAGCGCATTAGACCATGATGTTTTCCCTCACCCAAGCGAGCGAACCGTTCATGAGGATTTTTCTTTCACGGCATTCCAGACTTGCTATTTCTGAAGCTTGCCAGTTCATTCTACACCCCAGTTCTGTGTCACGAGAGAAGCTACATAACCATGCTCGGAAGGGTTATGGGTCAACGTTATCAGCACTTAAGAAGAGGTGACAAGTACAAGTACGTAAGAAGTTTTCTTTTTTTTCCAGCAGGTCCGAGAAGAAGTGTTGTTCCAGCCAGGAAGTGTGGCGTGCCATCGAAATCGATAGGTCATACCACCTGCCGTCCGCGGATGTGAAACTGAAATCCTTGGAAACAGACGTGCTGGTCGTCGGAGGTCGATACAAATACTGATAATCCGGCG
>LOND01006655.1:5393-22566 GCA_014220965.1 Paragonimus kellicotti
TGATCCGGTGGCGCGACGTTGTAGACTGCCGAGTAGTATTCCCTGAATAACTCGGCCACAACTAGTGGGTCAGATGAGGTTTCCCCGTCGGACAGTCGCAAAGAAAGAGCCGAGGGTTTATTCTTTCTTAGTCGTCGCATATGTTTGAATAAGAAGTTTTTGTTCCCGCGGGCTCTGAGGAGGACCTTTTCTTGTACGAGTTTGGTGTGTTCACGGATTTCCCGCCTACACCTATTTCGAACAATGTGGAACGCACCTAGGTCCTCCGAGCTTCCCGTAAGCTTATGCTTCGCGAATAAATGGGAACGTTCATCGAGGAGACGACGTATTCTGCGCGGAAGAGGTGGCCGATAAGAGAAAGTGCACAGTTTGTGCGGTACAAATAAGTCGTCTGCTTTCTCAATCGCGCTTTTAAATGCGTAGTAGTTCTGGTCCACGGAGTCATAATCAAGAAGTGACCTAGGTAGCTTCTCAGACCGTTAAAATCAGCCTGGTTAAAATTTCGAACTGTGGACTTTTTTACTGGTTGTTGTAACCAGTAACAGATAAGATCAAAGGTGAGCAGAGAGTGGTCACTGTGACCAAGTGGTGGCTTGATGATCACTGTCTACCAGGTGGCTCTCATTAGTGATGACTAGGTCGAGCAGAGAGGGAGTCTGACCAGGACGATGCCGCGTCGGGGCGTTGACATGCTGTGTCCACGCTCTCCGTCGTATCAACGTCAGTAAGGAAGTCGAGAATCCGCTTTCACATACCTGGTGAGAAACTGTTGCCCAGTTTATCTTGGGTGCATTAAAGTCACCCATAATAAGCAGATGAGTGTAGTGTTGTAGCCCTAGGAAGTTGTCTAGGTTTACAAGAAGAGTGTCGTCGTCGGATGAGGGAGAACGATAAATAACCCCACTAGGAGTGAGTCGTGGCCACGCAATGCCAGTCGAAGCCACAGAGCGTCACATTTATCAGAGGAATGAAATCCACCGATAACCGTGGGTGTTGGGAGACAATGGTGAAGGAAAATCGCAGAACCCCCCATTCTCCCTCGGGCGGAGTCAGCTCGGTAAACTGAATACCCGGGGACACTCAGTTCACTGTCACTGACGTCATCTGCAAGCCAGGTCTCCGTGAAAGCAAATATGTGGGGTTGTGTATCATGAATCAACTGTCTGATTTCCGGTAATTTATTAAACAGACTCAGACAGTTCGTATACATGCATTTAAGAGCTACTTCCTCACTGGACTTTGCGAGAAAAGAGAGAGAGAGTGCGAGGAATCGCTTGGGAAAGAAGACCTAAAATTGAGGAGGGTGGTGGGGTTGCACTCGGTCTGTGCTGCCGAGTGGTTCTGATGGTATTGAGTTTCTTCCTGTCGTTAAGTTGGCCAACGTGGAGTATGCTGATAGCGTTTACTTGGTTAGTCTCTGCCGAAGACATGCAGACCATGCTGAACAAGGTGAGTGACCGGGCTGGTTTGTATGGAATGCGCTTCGCACCTTCAAAGTGCAAAGTGTTACTTCAAGACTGGGGCATTTCCATTCCTACTTTCTTTATTGCAGGTAATCCGCTTGAGACTGTGGACAGTTTCACATACTTGGGTAGCACTATCTCGTCAGCTTGTAATATTGCTGATGAGATATCAGCGAGGATAGCAAAGGCACGAGTTGCCTTTGCCAACTGCGTCATCTGTGGCGTCGAAAAGACGTTCGATTGTCGCTGAAAGGAAGAGTATATAATGTTTGTGTACGTTTTGTCTATGGTTCGGAAACGTGGCCTGTTCGTAACGAAGATGCCAACCGACTTAAACTTAAAATACAACATAGCCGACTGGAGTGTAGGCATAGCTTTTCCTCGCTGCGCGTCTGTAAAACATGGATTGTTGTTTCTTAGCGTATACTCTCTGCCAACTCTGTTTCCAGTGTTAAAGCCCGCCTTAATAATTATTTTCTGTCTTAGTTCAGACACTACACCTGTTTTTCGTTTCAACATTATCGCGCTTTGCCCTGTGATTCTACGCATCGTGATACGGAACTCTCAAAAACTGCTGCTTCCCAATTCCGTTACCAATCAAAGTTAAGACAAAAAAAACAATCTACTGTAGTTCTATCAAAGCTGTCGGAGACTGGCCATTGGGAGAGCCTTTCCAGTGCATATGGCACAGGCTCCTTTCTCCGAGGCCGCCGACACTGATTCCCTCAACGACTCACCATGTCTACCCGATACTGGTTATACACTTCGGGTGATTCCATGGCCGCCGCTACCAGGTCAGGCTGGAGTAGGTATAGTCCTCAGCACGACGGCCTCAGCCGCATTGGTAGATTGGATTCCTGTTAACAGTAGACTGTGCCGTCCGCTGGCAGGTTCTGTTAAAACCAGCTCTAGACGCAAAACTTTCAGAAATTTATTCATTATGTCTGCTTATGCTCCTACTGACTGTAGTGACATCGGCGTCAAGGACGCATTTTACTCGGATCTGGCCGCTCTCCTTCGGTCGACACATGGTCGTTCTGGCCGGAGATATGAACGCCCAGGTCGGCCGCCTTGGTGAGACCGAGTCTTGTTTAGGTGGCAGGTTTGGGATAGCATCACATCGCTCAGGATAATGGCAGGGCGATTGTTGCAGCTGTGCGCTGAGCATAAGCTATTTTTAGCCAGCACTAGTTTTAGGCATCGTGCACGTCATTGTTATACTTGGCGCCCCTTCTCCGAATCAGGCCTGGTCTCAGATAGACCACATAGCTGTTAGTTATAGGTGGCGGGGTTCCATTCAGGACTGTCGTTCTTATTGGAGCACATACTTGGATTCAGATCATGCGTTGGTACGTTGTCGTTTTGTTCTTACTCTCCGTGTTTGAACTGCTTTGACTAAACTTTAGGAGGGAAGTAACTGTTTTAAATATTGTTTTTGTAAATTTTCTGTCCGATTTCTATATTCGTTTGAGTCAATTTTTCGTTTTACAGCTCTTGTCTGCACATGTTTATGTTTCCAGATTTATCTTCCTCGGTCCCAGGCTTTATTGTCTTGAGCAACGAAACACTCAGAAGCCTTGCTTTTCTTTCTGCCGTCATTCCACTGAACTTGTTTGGTGTGTTGAGTCTGCTAACGACACATCTACGCCGTATGATAGAGATGATAAATATCACCACTATATTCTGCCACTAAATAGGGCTTTATATAACAGCTCTACTTCCATCACGGCCTCTTTTTTCCTTCAGTTTTGGCCGGTGAACCTTTTTTGAATAGTCTATGCTTATGCCGTACAGCTTCCATTATCGCACCTTTACCCTCAGTTTAATTACCTAGATGCCATCGTCATCTTTATGGTGCCCAACTTTCCGTTTGTGCTCCACATTCAAATATATACCACATGATGGTCAATTATATATATCCATAAACCATAGCAATTGGAAATGTGACGGCGACTGGTCCACTCCCTGACAAATGTGCCGTATGTGCATTAACTGCGTAAATGTGTTCAACTAACGAGGCACGATTGTGTATATAGCTCTTCGTATAATTTTAGCGCGGCCGTCTTCCGAATTCTGATTGCTCAACGGTCGATCGCGGCCACTGGCTTGGTCGGAAAAGTTTTGGCGTCATTCAAATGTTTTATGCAGCTTTAAGTACATCTAGGCACAACGGCAACCAGAATCAGCCGTCATTGCCTTTTCCGCTGCTTCCTCGATGTAGGCAGGCTTCTCATTGCCACGCTGTTCGGACTGTTGAATCACAGGCTCCGGGTAGGATCCCCCTAAGAACAGTCTATCTCTTATCACTCCGCAGTTCAGACTTTCGGGTCAAGATTTCTGGGTTGGGTTCCTCAAACCAACCTTCTCCGCAATGTAACCGACCGAAAGTTACCGGAAGTTATCGTTATCCCTAGATGGAAGTGATTCAAACATTACCAGTTCTTGTGCTCCCGAGTTTCCTGATCTTCTGGGGCATTCAGTTTATATGATAAGTATTGACGCCTTCAATGTCCGCTTTCTCCATCGTGATCGACAAGCTGCTTTGCCTATTATTGTCCGAAGCTTGATGTATATTTTATCTTGTAGACGCGGATCTACCGTTCTAATACCGTTATTCACGTGAGTTCGCCTCTAAAATACTGCAAAGCTAAACGTTTTTTCTTCAAGATCTCTGATGACGCCACAAGTAACTCTCATGGTCGAGGTAGAATAGGGGTCGCGCTGGGTTCCAAATTAGGGCAATGCCTGCTTGATCGAATCTCAGTGAACAGTCGCTTTTGTGCTGCCGAATTAGTACATCTCTGAAAATCTTTTGGTGTAGATACGAAAGGCATTGTACTCATTGTGTTCATCATATTAGCACACGCTATAACGTTTGGTTCATGTACTACAAAGTATGTCTTCTCCGGCGCCCTCATCTACCATCTGCATCAGACTAAGCACTTAAACATCGTAATAATGGCTGATGATTTGAATGCTGAACTCAGTAGTCTTACTTAAAAGGTGGAGTGACTGGGTGCTGCTGTGTAAGTACAGCGTAGTGGCAACGGTGTAAGACTGCTGCGAATGGGTGTGTCTTACGGTCTGTATATTTTGTGACGCTTAGACCACTTTAAACGTGATGAAAGATCCAGCTAACTCGTATGGAATGCGCTTCAGTTTCAAGGTGCAAAGTGCTGCCTAAATCTGTGAACTGTTCCACGCACCGTGCCACTAAACTGTCAGTGGGGTAGCTAAGATGCGTGTTGTCGTTTCGATTCTCGGTTATGTATGACGCTGAAAAGTCGTTTGACTATCCCTGAAAGAGAGGTATGAGGTCTTTGTACGAATCTTGTTTGTTCTATGGCTTTGTTCTCAACGAAGGCTTCTCGCGCTTGGCTCTTGTTCCCGTTAATTGACCCACATCAGGTGAAACAATCGCTTGAGTAACGCGGCCGTTCGCCACAGCGGATTTAGAAGTTTGGGCATTACGAACACCTGATCAAGTTATTTGGTTTCGCAGTCTGGGATGGTTGAGTCATGTGTTTATTACCCTGAGCATCATTTACTGAGGCCGTCAGTAGTATGGCTAAACCGCATGGTAGCCTTGCGGCGACGTGATCACGACCGATGAAGACTCTGACTGTTTCATTGAATAGTGGGTATGGATCAGCTGGCCGGTTAAGAACCTCCTGATCACTCAAACCGTTGATTAAAGACATTATCGGAGATGACGCACTTCAGATAAGGCATACCTGCATCCACAACATCCTCAGTTCCCCGGTTCAGCCTCGTTTTATCCAGTTTCCTTCCATCGATAGTTTTTTTTTCCGTCACCGTTGGGGTCGATGACTGCTTGACTCACAATAATATCTGGTCAGTCTAATGACCGTTGTGGATGAACGAATAGACACATGAGAGACCGCTTTGTGGTTTCTTCTAATCATCAGCAGCCACATCGAGCGGTGAGTTCAGGCACAGTGCCGACCTACAGAAAGTGTGACTGCATTTTTACTATCCCGCCTATCGAGCACGATTTTGAAGATTTCCCAAGTACGCGCCGACAGACTGTCGTGTTGCTCATACAATCAGTACTGCTGATACAGGCCACCTGGCGATAGCAACTGTGATCGAATCACGAAAGTGTATATGCATCTTCCGACCAAATTTGCCACGCCTCTGATCTGTAGTTCAGTTTTGAACGCTATCGCTCATTTTATACCCCTTTTTAATCAACGACAAGAGGTCTGTAAGACGTTACAGATGGCGAATGCTGGATGTCTTGCTCGTCTTCCCTATTCTCATGAACATCTCGTCAGCAATTTTAATAGCAGTTGAGGTGACACTACTCATATAGATAAAATAACTGACAATCTCAAACTGTCTGCGTGCAACAACAAAGATTTACTAAAAATCAAGTCAGTCTCAGCTGTCAACTGATTGGGACGCTCAACTTATCGTGAACTTTGCTGACAGAAGTTTGTATCCAATCTCATACACTGGGTGGTATCAGCAGGCGTGCAGCTAGGTGGTTGGGTGTCGAGTATTTGGTAGTAAATGACCAAACACGTGTAGTTATTGACAGTTAGGTCGTGTTTTAAGAAAATCAACCTACCTTTCTGTACACCATACATTCCGCCGAATATCCAATTTGTTGGTCTGTGATACGAGGTAGTTAATCGGCGAATGGTAAAAGGAGAGTGAAAACAACCATCTGTAACTCAGAAACTGCATTCTTATTGGTTTTTCGAAAAAAAGGATTTCATAATCCACTTAGCTTCAAACAGTGATGTTATGGTGACAGTTGGTAATGGAATCTTGTTGCACACACGCGGTTTTCTTACTGAGTCGAAATGGTTGAAGATGCGAAAGTTGCATAGCCAATACCGATCTACTACACTTTTTTTGTGGTCGCATGTTGCCTACAGTATACAAACATCTCGACTTTGCTTTTTTGAATTTCTTACGTTAGGTCTGTTGCAAACCCTTGAAAAGTTACGCCGGATTGTCCACGGAATAGTGACGTGTTTGATAGGAATCGAATTTTCTTTGTTGTCCAAAAGAAGACGGAAAATCTTTGTTCTGAAACTAACGCAACTATCTCTGCAAATTGCACCCAAATGGAATTAAAAGATGAATGCAAAATGCCACTTTATTCTACTCCAAGCCGTGTGCAGCAGGGTTTTTATATGATGCATAGTGATCTACAAGCATCCTCGAGCCAGAAGGTCAAATGACAATTACTAAAGACTGGTTAAAGTCCCTAAGCCACCAATGAGCATAGCGGAATAAAGGTCGAACAAGGTGAAAAAATGGCGAAGGTTGCCTCTCGATCGTCCGGAGAATTTCTGCTTATTCTGATTGGGTAAAATCGTTTTCTCGAGAAAGGTAGCAGTTTTGAAGGGAAAAAGTTAGACTCCCTAACAAGATCCTCTCTTTTAATCCTGGTTTATTTATTTATCTATTTATTTTACATAATTCGCTAATGGTAATCGTTTGTATCCTTTTAGAGACATTTGACTTTCAGTTAGAAGAAAGGTTCACAACGTTTGGCTTACGGCTCCCAGACGTGCTCATTTATCTTGAAGATAGGCTGTCGGCCTTTAACCACCGCATGCCCTGTTATTAAGGCTATATTATTTGGGTCTGTTACATAGGTAATGCATTATTTTCGGCGTGTATTCAGGAACCTTCTAAATTCGCGTTGCTTAACGGAGGCGGCGAAAATGCACAATATGTCATTGTAACGTGTGTCACTTCACTCATCGTTCATTACGGTTGTTGATAGTTGGGGGAAATCGCAGGGTGGCCGGTCAGTGACGTAGTAAGTCTACGAAATTTCTGACTTCCGCTGGGTTGGTTTAGGGGGTGTCATCCGCCAAGAGTCGGTGAGTGCGCACCCACTTACCTTATTGGTTGAAAACGTTTTCGAACGTAGCGCTGTATCTTAGTCGCTAACTAGCCTTTGCCCGCAAGTTTGTTGACTTTCCTCTAGGTTTCTATTGCGTTGTTCGTTTACTTACCTACCTGCTTCATAGTTTTTGTGGAATCTACCTTGCCGATGACGTCTTTCGTTTGCAGCTCTGTTTTTTGTTTTGAAGGCGTGGGCATCTTGATATGGAGTGTGTGAGCGTAAACGTATTTTTTCAAGTAATTAAGTCTCCAACCTTCTCCTCCTTTTTTCTTTTCCCAACTGGAGCTAGGTTTTTTCCTCATGTTTGTATACCAGTTAAGCATCAGCGTGAATCACCAATGTATTGCCGTCTTTGATGATTTCTCGGCGATGTTTCATATGTCCTTGTTTGTTAACCTGTCACTTTTAATCATCTGTCTTCGGGATCAAAGACGGTCTGAGTTATGATACTCAATATATATATATATATATATATATATATATATATATATATATATATATATATATATAGAATGATCAAGTGATTCTCCAGTGTTATTCAGTATGTTTGACTACTCATCATCCATTCCATTTGTTCCTTCAGTGGCGAAAACCGTTTCCCTTGGGTAAATTTGAATGAGTAAATTCACCTTTCTTTCTTTTCCAGGCGGCTTCAATTTGTCACTGAATTCCGTGTTACTTGCAATGGTCAATGTTCATAAAGGCGTCCTGGTCAAATGGTAGATTTCCGTCTCATGAATTCACTTATACTCGATTTGTAGTGACCCGGCCATGAAACATTTTCTTCTACACCTGGCTGATAATCTTGTCTTTGGCAAAAATTTCGTTCATACTGATCTGGATGATTACCATTTGTTTATTGATGCGGACATATTGGGCAAATTGCAAGAAAGGGTGGATAATTTAATGGACAGTTTATCGTTTCCAATGACTATTGATATTAATTGATGAAGCCATTTGCCATAGATTTTTATCATGTTTCACATTGGTGTCATTACACGACTTTTTGAGCCGAAGAGCACTGATGTTTTTGGAACTTCATTTGACCTTTATGTTAGTGTAACACTCGCTGACGAATCTATCACGTAATATGTCAATGGTACAGGAGTCGTTCTAGAACAATCCTTTTCAATCCTTTTCATCAATCCGATGATTGTGCCGAAGTCGTTTCGTTTTTATGTGAACTAACTGACGATATAGATCTGTGGGTTTATTCGTGCTACTATAGTTCACAGTTTTCACGCTGCCAGATGCTGGCTGCCATGTGACATCGAGACTGTCAAGCTGTCCAAATTCAAGCAAGAACGGTCGCGATAACTAGACTTGAACCCGCGGAGGCCTAGCCAGTAGTCGGTCGTCCTTACTACTAAGCCTCCGCGAATCGATCAAATTCAGTTGCTCTTGTCGTTAACTGATACGAGAGTACATAATGTGTGTATTCCGTTACAATGTAGTTGCAGCTCTGTAGAATGTTGTCACTTGAATTTGGGAACAACTTATTGATTGTCGGTTATTTTGTTTGTTGCTATTATAATGCTGTAGTACTATAGTGCCAAAGTTAGATGTAGTGTGCAACTAACAAAAACGATTCTTTGATAAACTTGTAGACAGTGAACTAATTATGAAAAATCGTTCGTGCTGTCATGTTCTTATTCTGCTCATTGTGTTATATTCTACGTGTTCTTTTTTTGACTACCTTTTCAGTGGTTTAAATGTGGAAGTTGCGTACGATGTTATAATAGTGAGTGATTTCACATTACCTCAATGTGTCGGTTATGAGGAGACTTGATGACAAACGTGAAACTGCTGTTCATCGTAAGCCGACAATAACTGATGTCATTCTCCAGTTCAGCAGAAACCATACAGCCTGCCACCTAGAAAGCTGAGTGCAAATGTTATTTGACGTGCAGACACGCACTGTAGCTCAACTGAACTAGAAGACAAGAACGAAAGCACCTGTTCAAACTGTTCACTTTCAATGGGTACCCCAGTAGCTTCATAAAGACATCCATCAAAAGGTCCACAAGAACTGAACATGCAAGACACAAAATGACAGTGCAGTGTGTTCACAGTGCATCTGAAGCAGCACAACGTTTAATCCAATCACCGGGGGTTCAAGTGTCATACAAACAGAATCCAACACTCCGTTCACCTTTGGTGAACACCAAGGATCATACAGAACCGCATGAACAACCTGGCGTGGTTTGTGATTCAATGTTTCGAGTGCGATGAGCGATATGTGAGATAGACAGGCAAACAGTGGCGAGCGAATGCAGACCGACAAGTGATCACGGTGAATAGCAGAACAATCACATTCTGGTGGTCAGCGCATGGCTTGGGCTAACAGTATAAACGCACTGGCACTGAAACTCACTTTAGTAAGACGTTCCCGGTTTCGATTGTTTCTTCTCAATGCTGCAATCGCATTTTCTATTCTAACAGTGTAAATAAAATTGTTCGCGGGTATCTAGCCAAGTATGTATGCTCGGGGCAATTCTAACACCGGCTTGGCTCGTAGTTTGAACCACAGCATCTCTGGACATGCGCACATGGTGGAGTGGCCAACGGAGATTGAATTTGTAATACTGCACTAGAACCTTGAAGCGGTGTTTCTGCACGACAGCAGATACTGATAGCCAGTCTCCAAAAGCTCTATTGGCTTGTATGCTTAAGTGTTCGAACCTTAAACCCGGCAAGGTTAAATGATGTCCGAGTGTGCAAGTAAGGGTTCATCGGTTATTGGGCACACTATGTTTTGGTCGTATGCAGGAAAACAAGGTTAAGATCACCAATTAAATAATTTGTTATGACCAGCGTGGTCATCGCAAACTAAAAACGGCTAACACGTGAATATGCGAATTGCGAACCCGTAGTACGAAACGCAACAATACTCCAGAAGAATGTAGAAAAATCCTCGATGTTTACCCGAGAATGTATTTATTTCTAGATTGAAGGTAACAATAGACCAACATGTGCATATACACACACGTTGGTTAGCCTTAAATAATCCTACTTTAATTAATGCAATAAAAAGAAAATGGGCGAATCAGAGAACAAGGGGGAAACATGCATCCGAACTGAGTTTCGGTACGTGGTGACGCGAAAAGGTGTGTTACATGAAAACAAAGTCGACCACTGACACTTTGACCAAAGAATTGCGGTAAAAAAACGATACAAAATTCATAGTTAAAATATGTTCATAAATTCTTCCTATATATGGTTTAGTCCAATGGACTGCAGAGAGAAGTGCAGGCCGTCACGCGGCACCAGAACTCAATCTCCATGTAAGGACCTTTGTCCGTTGCATGAATTAAGCTAAGTAGAAAGTGGCCAATGCAAATATTGGTTCGGGGGATGAAGGCTGTAACGTCAAAGCGAGGATCAACCTAGTTGTCAGTTGGGATCTGATAATCTATTTTCGGACTCGCCGTTTGAAGTAGCACGAAATCGAAGTCAGTAGCGTTTCTGTTGTCAGAACTTCCGTTTTTAATTTGGCATGTTTTTTGCTGTTTTCCATTTCTCTCTAATTGTTTTGGTGAATATATAAAATGGTATCTTTTTAATCAGCTCGTTGGTGACCGACCAGATTATTTTCTTTTGTGAGTGATCTTTCTCGGAGAAACATTACAACCTGTGCATCCGTGTCACACCAGACACCAGCAAGGTGCCTATTTTATCACTTAAGGAGTTTTTCGTGACTGTTATGTGCGGTGCACCTTCGTCTTTGAAAATGATGCGGTTCCTGATGGTCTCATGCTTTTGTTAGTTCCAAACATGCGTACCTGTCTTATTGTATTGCTTCAGATGTAGTAACTGGTGGGTTCGTAAGAACATTTTTTATTAACTATTGCTCCTCGTCCGCTTCAGATTCACATGGGCATTATGCCAAAACTACGTTTGGTTTGTCAAACAGGATGATTACCGACTGCATTCAACATGTAAGCTGAAATAATTGCACTGTGTATCCATAAGCTATAGACGGTTTAAAAGAATGGAGACCATGTGATGTCACTCGAGTAATTCTGCGGCCTAAAATTTAACAGGTTGACAGAATTGACTTTTGTTGATATTATATAGATGAGACGATAACACTAATAGCATGCGGAGCAATCTGGGTTGTTTGCAGACTGATCAGGTCAGCAGTCCCGCGTAGATTTCGAGGAATAAAATTATGGTGTTCTAAACGCCGAAGTCTCTCCAGAGGAGATCCGGTCCTGAGTTCCGTTAGTAGACGAAAGTGGTTTATCCATGAAAGTGCCTCTTCTGAGAGCGAGGCTCCATAGGGAATGACGACTGTGTATCTTTGTATTCAGTTATCTTGTCTTGTTTCAGGTTACAACCGTTTAGTGCGCATTTCCGTTCTCACGTAATACTTTCCTACCGTTAGTCAGCGTGGCAATCCCATTTACGCGAGTTTGACCCCCTGATGCTCAATGTGAATGTATCTGCACAGTTTAGCGGACAATAATACGGTCATGATACACAACATATTTATGAGAGTGAATCTGAGATGTAATTTTTATCCGGAAGGTGCATCAAGCTCACCCAATTGCTTATGCATGTTTTTAACTTGAACTTCTGTGTCCATACGACGAGTAGATCGTTGGAGAAGAAAATTTGGCGTTTCTAACGTTGAATGATTTGAATCAGTGGTTCCTCGAAACAAATTTGGAAAAGGCCAGCACTATAGCTTAAGATGTCTTGTGCACGAAATTACGTTCGATTCTCATCTGTTACTACAGTGAAATTAATGCAATCAATAGATAGTGAACAGACATGGCAACAATGACGACAAATGCGGACATGATAAGCCAGGTTAGAATGACGGAGACTCGAGAACTGGCTTTCAGATAACGCAACATGATGCTGACAATGAGGGTTATGTTACGGAGTCAAATGATCATGAGCTGTTAAATGATGGATGTAGAGAATGTTAATAAGTACTCTTACATTTGATTGGAAGCCAAAACTGTTAGAGGGACGCATGAGAGAAAGAAAGAACACGTTAGAGAACCATGGATTCTTCTGGGAATGGGATAAAATTTCCTGGGGTGGACAAGTTGATAACCATTTGTTTGGGGACGCGCAGCACCGAATTTGTTCGACGAACGGCAAAAGCCTCAACAACGTATACCTTAGTTAAGGATATATATATATATATATATATATATATATATATATATATATATATATATATATATATATATATATATATATATATATATATATATATATATATATATATTTGATAACGGATCCTAGTGTGGATTTGAAACGTCACAATAAATCGTTCACTACTCAGTGTGTGCCCTTTTAAATACTTTATATATATATATATATATGCAGTAGTACCATAGCCTCTATGGCCCGCCTCGTGCAAGGGCTTCGTGATTTCACTTCGGGTGGTGCCAGTTCCGGAGGTATACAGCCATTTGGGAATGTGTTCACTGGTGCTCATCCCCAATTGCATCGATATACGGCCAGCGTACTTGCATCCACAAGTACAAGTGAAACCATACGTTACATCTGATTCAGCGATCAAGGCGACCGGGTCCTCCCTCGTCGAGTTCGGCAGTTGCGTAGTTTCCCCACGGTGTTGCATGTCCATCTGGCTGCGGCTGCAAGTCTTCCTCTGAAATGTCCTCTTCTTTGAATGGTAAACGAAGATAGACATTTTCCAGTGAAACAGTCACAGTAGTTTTTAGGCCTATTGACAGCTTGTTTCTGGATAAACCGAGGTGGATAACCGTTATCGATCAGTGTATCACGAAGAAGTTTCTCTTCACTTTCGACCTTGTTAACTCTGACAATCTTGCGAGCTCTATAAAACAGAGCACGAGAAGGACGACGGTTGTAGGAAATTAGGATAAAACTTTCAAAATGTTACTATTGCTCGGACAAAGTCTTCTTGAGATTTATGTTTTTTGACAGAGAGCCATTCATATTTCTATGCAGCAGAACGTCAAAGAATGCATTTTTACCATCATTTTCGGTTTCTATCATGAGTTTAACTTTATCGTGCAAAGCGTTCAACTGATCATGCAATTAGTTCGTTTGAGCCTGCGGACTGATGATGATAAAGAGGTGGTCTACGTATCGTCAATAAAATGCTGTCTGTCGGATTGTTGCTTTAGCCTGCTGCTGAAGGTAGCTCATGAAGATGTCCGCCTGTACAGTCCTAATGGGCTACCCATTACAACTCCATCAAACTGTCTATAAAATGTTCCATTAAGCGAAGACTGTACGTTAGACATGCATAGATGAGATAGTTTGTGTAACTCGTCCTAATAGCCGATTTTCGAGACGTACATTATCATAAATGATGTCTATCATTTCATTAATTAGAACATTAGGGAACAGAGATTGCACATCAAAGGACACCATTATCTTATGTTTCACATTGACATCTGAGGTCATATTCGCAAATTAAAATGTGTCCTTCAGCTCACGAGAGCTAAGTTTTGATCGTACTGGTTCGATAGTTTCCATCAGCAACTGAACAAGTGTGTGATAAGGTGTGTTGGCCATTAACAAAATTGGTCTGAGCGGAACGTCATCTTCGTAGGTTTTGACGGACCGGTGATACGTAGATAATCGAGTCTACAGGTGTTAATTGGGCCAAAATCCTCTGGTTGAGGACATTTTCCATCTAAAACTCTTTTAGTGTTCTCGTGATGGTTCATTTAATCTTCATAACTGTATGGCTTCGTTCGATATTCCGTCGAAATTTTGAAATGTCATTTGGCTAAAATAATCCGGTGGATTCCTTTTTACATTTTTGTTGACTGTACAGTTGATGTGTTAATGGCGAACCTGTCCAAATTCTTCGCAAACAAAGAAATGGCGACTTCATTCGAAAGTGACATGATTCATAGTAATTAATGAATAAATAACTATGGGCGTACCGGTGGGGATTGTTGGGAACTGATCTGTGGCTCAACTAGATTGTATTCACTTCAAAATTTACTTCTCTCCCTGTCGGCTTGCTTCTGTATCTTCTTGGACCAAGAGGCGACGCTCTTGTTTACGCCGTGTCACTGTGGACAGCGTTGTCAAAATCTCTGCCACACTTGGACGATAACTCAGAACAACGCGTGCTTGCAGATCAGTTTTTGGAGGGAATGTCACCAACAGTCCGGGATCAGCTCAGGGTTGCTCTCATCGCGCATCCGATGACATTGGAACAGCTGGCTGATGCGGCTCGACAATTGCTGGCAGAAAACTCCCCGACAGTCAACGAGTTGAAGGCAAGCGAACAAAGTGAACTGAATGAACTTCGATGCGCAGTGGAAAAGTTGACTCAGGAAGTGGCGGCTTTGAAGGTGAGGAAGGAGGATAACCGTAACGACGTCTGCTATAGATGCGGAAGACGTGGACACTGGCGAAGAGTTTGCCCACTTGGCAAGAAAAGCTATACTTAAACGTTTCACTGATTGTTTTTGTCTGGGAAGGGAGATCCGGTAATCGGGGCAGTTGATAAGAACGGCAATTCAGGCTAGTTTAGAAATCAATGGTAGCTCGGAGTGTTGTTTGATTGACACTGGGGCCGCGATTTCATTGATTGGGCCGAGGCCAGGAAAGATTGTTCAGCCGTGTACGATGGTCGTTCGAACAGTCGGTGGGTTTACTCTCAAAGTTAGTGGTTTGGCAGAATATGATGTCCGAATCGATGGTCACGTAGTCAAACAACCTTTCGTCGTTTCCCCCGACGCACGTCAGACCATATTGGGAGCGGATTTTCTTGACCGCGCTGAGACCATGATATGGCTATTGTGACTGGATTGAACACGAAATCTCCATCAAGCCAGACCGATTTCGACCATTCGGCCCCAGAAGAACTCCTGTACACCTACAGCCGGAAATTGAACGACAAGTGAAGGACATGCTGAAGGAGGAAATCATTGAGGAAGCTGATAGCCCGTTCAATTCTCCCGTCTTGTTGGTGAGGAAGCCCAGTGGGAAATTTAGGAGAAAAGCAGTATCGTTTCAAACGTATGCCGTTCGGACTGTCAGGTGCCCCGTTCACGTTCAGACGGCTGATGCTGAAGGTGCTGGACGGATTGAACAATACTGTTGTCTATGGAGACGATATAGTCATCTACAGCGCGAATGAGTCGGAACATACAGCACACGTTTCAGCTGTGTTGCAGAAGATTGAACAAGCCGGCCTACGGATCAACAGTCCAAAGTCGCAACTGGCGAAACGAACGGTAGTACTGCTCGGTCACAAGGTCGGTCAATAAGCTAGCAAAGTGGCTGGTTAGGATATTAGAACCAGTGAAACAGCCAATCTGCAAACATTCGCTGAAAGACAGCTTCCAGCTTGCTGAAATTCTCGACAAGGTCAATTTCATGAGAAATACATGACTAGCATGGATGTCAATTCGTTATTCACAAACGTACCCCTACATGAAACTATTCGCATCATATGTGATTATGTCAATGCGAATCAACTGGAATTACCCATTCCAACGACTGAACTCGAACGCCTCCTTCTTTTATGTACATCGAATGTAAAATTCTACTTTCAAACACAAAGGCTATAGGCAAATTGATGGCGTAGCCATGGGAAGTCCCTTGGGACCTATCTTGGCTGATATTTTTATGGCTCATCTAGAAAATCGAGCGCGAGGGACTATCTTCAAAACAGACATTTCTTCGGTGTGTTAGTTGTGACTGATAGTAAAGAACGGACTATATGCCGACATTACATTAAATTCTGAACATGAATGTAACGATTCTCCTTCCGTTCTTGGATATCCGCCTTACTCGAAGGACTGATGGTTCAGTGCAACGTTCAGTTTATCGCAAATGCACTTGGAATGGCCAATACTTACACTTTAACAGCTTCGTGCCAAGGCATTATAAAACAGGCCTCATCAAAACGTTATTCAATAGAGCCAGAAAGATTTGCACTCAGGACACAATCCTGAGTGAACTGCAGCTAATTAATCAGGTTCTCTTGGACAGCGGGTAACCTCAGTCACTGATCTCCAAGTTTCCTAAGGAAAAACCTTACGAGCAGCGATGGTGGTGCCAAAGATGAAAGCCTTTCTACAACTACCGTTCAAAGGGGATGATGTCAGTACGTCGCTACAACGCCGATTGAAGGCCGCTGTATTACGGACGTACAATGCCGCAGAGCTCGTGTTAACCTACATCACAAAACAGGTGACAATTCCATCTCTAAAACATCAGATACCTCCGTTCGCCAGATCCCATATCATTACCGATTTTCATGTAGTTGCCAGGTCGACTACATTGGCATGACGGAACGGCAGCTGAAGTTTCGGATCTCGGAGCACATCCCAGCATGGGTGAGGAAACATGTGACGCAGATGCATACTGATACCCATGTGTGCACCCAGCAACCGCCACACAAACCACCGGCATCAGCGATCGCTCGTCATCTCCTGGAGAGCCATCACCAGGTGGACCCCACGCAGGCATTCACAGTTGTTTATGCAACTCGTAAACCCTAGTTGTTACGATATGCTGAGGTGGTTGCTCTGAGACGATGGTGTCCACCTCGATGTGTGCGGAAAGACTCTTGTTAGTTTATTACTCCCAGGTTAATGATGCTATTGATTGACTAGCGAATAGATTCGTCGTATGTTTCCCTTATATGTCTAGTTTCACATTTGACCCCTGTTTTCCGCTTTATAATCTCCTGTTCTGTAGTACGCACTTGATAATATGCAGAGAAATTTGCCAGGCCATAAATCGTGCGCATTTACGTTTTTGACTGCTCTACTAAAAGAAGCATTAGAGTGTGGCGTGGCTTGAGATCGTTCTTGGTACATAAAAGAATTGAGCG
>LOND01006660.1:0-13220 GCA_014220965.1 Paragonimus kellicotti
ACTGTCAGACAGTTCACAGTAAACTCTTACCTGAGCTGAATTATAGGAATGAAGCGCCGACAGTTTGTTCACGTACTTAACCGAGAAAACTCCTACGTTTAAGTGACTCTAGAAGTGTAGATCGGTCTACCGAATCAAACGCACCTTTATAGTCGAGGAATACGGCGATTGTTGGCCGGCGGTACACATGACGCTGCTCCAGAATTTGACGAAGGGTAAAAATGTGATCTATACAACCACCAGGGCGAAACCCTGCCTGTTCTTCCCTAATGTTTACCTCCCGAACTGCAGTGAGTCGACGAAGTATAATTGATGCTAGAACCCTTGAAATGACTGGGGTCAAACTAATCCCTCTATGGTTTTCGCAAGAGCCCCGGGCTCCTTTCTTAAATATGGAACTATTATCGAGTGACCCCAGCACGGAGGGATGGTCTCCGTCGTCCACACAGTGTTTAAGTCGCGCACGTTCTACTCTGCATTAGATGTCAGTGAGATTCCAACTCCAGCTCAGTCGTGTATATGATTTTATTGTCAAGATCTGATGAAGAACTGCTGATCCGTAATGTTATCTAAGGAAGTGATTCAAGTGAAGGACATAGCTAGATCGTAATGGGTTCTTCGGAGGTTGCACGCATCAGTCTATACACAGAGGATGCTCGTAAGAGATGCCTGCTGACTTATTTGCTGAAGAGTGCGGATGTTAAAAGCGCCAACATCTACCGGTTGTCTTGGCTTGACTCAGTAGTAACTGGGAGCAGAGGAGAAATGAGATGAAAGTGAGTGGACTGGTCTGTAAGGGCAACGATAACTTCCGGTACTTCTCAGTCATGTTTCGAAAGTAGGCTGTTTTCATAGACCCCATTCCGAGTCTTTTACTCAGGTCTGATTCGTGAAACAACAGGATACATGGCTTTCCTGGGGGATCCTACTTGGAGTCAATGACTTATTGGGAGTGTGATGCTTACCTAACCCGAGAGCGCAGTCAATCGGAGAGCGCTGTCTGATCCCGACCACTGATGCACGCACTGGATGTGTTTAAATCTGTATAGGATTTTAATGACAAAAATCTTTTCGACTGCTCTGGGTAATTCTCCTGCGGTCACAACCAACCATTGGGCGTTCAAATTACTCTCTTGTTTGTGGATAATTTCCCTAACATTTCTTCTTACTCAAAAGACAATAGTGCCGCAACTATAAAAATAGTTCTGCTGTATGCCCATAGGATCGTGCCTCACTACCTAAGCACTCCTACGCGGTCAGTAGTGCGACATACAATCTTATGAGTGTAACTGCTTTTCGTCTGGCTGCTCCCCTTTGGCCTGTCTGATTTCGAATGACCCAAGCCTAACAGCAAACTGCTAATCCATGGCACGAAAAGCTGATGCCAGACTCAGTTTGTTCATTAGAATGCTGGCGATCTTCCATTAATCCTTCTTTTAAACTGTTTACTGTTCGCATGTCCATCCTCTTTGAAGTGAAGATCTAGGCCTGTGCTCCATAGTACGTTAAGGACTTTCGACTGCTTTGATGGGTACAGCCTCAGGCAACCAAACAAGCGATCTTGATTACTCGGAACGACAGAACAACTTAAGAACACTTCTTACACAGAAGATTGAGGGGCGACTTAATCCTGACTTGTCGCATTCTAAATAACCCGTTTCACCCCAACCTTAATTTGTTCAAGACGACTTGCATCTTACAGGGCGCACTGTTAAACCAGATCATCAAGAGGGATAGGTAGTTTGCTGACAGGTTTCTTTGAGTAATTTTGCCGCCACTGCAACGATCTATTTCAAGATATAATGCATGCTGCTGGCGTCCACTCCTTCAAACAAAAACTGGACTCGCACAGGATTAGGCGACAAGGGGTCCACAACGCTCCTTTCCCAACAACAGTATCGTTTTGCACGAGTGCGAGTGCGTGTGGCATGGTTTTGGAATCCTTGAATGAAAATAAGCATGTTCACAAGGAGTTTACGCGACAATGCACGTTTAACATCAATACTATCTCCTACTAGCCACTTTTCGTTCAAGGTCTTTTTTCTTTCTTTATCTCTCTTCGCCTCCTTTATCAAAGGCCCACTTCCGATTGACATCTGTTTTCTCGAGACCAATTTCACATATGAACCTGCGATGTGTCGGAAGCTCCCAAATTTGCTGTGTGATGTGTCTCGCGACACTACATGCTTTTGCCTGTAATAACCAGTACACTTCTGTTCCTTCGATCCAGGTCGACAGATATAACGGACGGATGAACCTGCGATGTGTCGGAAGCTCCCAAATTTGCTGTGTGATGTGTCTCGCGACACTACATGCTTTTGCCTGTAATGACCAGTACACTTCTGTTCCTTCGATCCAGGTCGACAGATATAACGGACGGAAAAGGCTTGTCAGAAGTCACCCAATCCGACCCATGCAGTCCAGAGCGCTTAGGGGGAGTTAAGTGAGTATGCGAATAAAACAAGATCACAGTTAAAACTAAAGAGTTTAGTTAACTAAACGCAACCATGTT
Source organism: Paragonimus kellicotti (assembly GCA_014220965.1). Classification (NCBI taxonomy): domain Eukaryota; kingdom Metazoa; phylum Platyhelminthes; class Trematoda; order Plagiorchiida; family Troglotrematidae; genus Paragonimus; species Paragonimus kellicotti. Next base: position 2,513 of record LOND01006660.1, read on the forward strand.
AAAAGGGATGCGTATGTAGTTGGTAAGCTTTTGTGACTCTCCTCCGAGAAAGTGTCGGCTCCATGAGGAGTCGCTTTATGCTAAGTACAACAACCAAAGTCTCAGTGAAGGAAACTGCTCGTAATTTCGACTTTTTTGCGATTGCCTGTTTTGCTGCTCAATACTGTTCTGAAACTTTTCCACTACTGAAATCAACAATACGAGGGACGCAGTTAAGTATGATGACATGTCTAGTTTAGTTTACATCCTGCATCAGGCGGTGCAAGGCTCTCGTACGTCCGACACTCTCAAATTTACCCATTTGCAGTCTTTCTGTCACACGCTTTTCTGCCGTTCATTTGCCAGAAATGACCATTAGTTCCCGCTCATCATTATCTATGCAGAAGTACAAGATTACCGCCATCCACTAAGGGATCATATGCAGTTGTGAAAGGGTATCTGTCTGAAATACGATTGTAATTTCATTCGTGTATGTATGCAATAGTCACATGTATGAATGGTTGAGTGTAATAAAGCATATTCGAAGTTACTTGAGGAGAATCGCATATTAACCCATTATATCGAGGTACTGTGGCTTGTGTTGTGTAGTTCGTGCCTATGATGTGTACCATTCTGGTTGCGCGGTTTTTTCATCGTGGCGCCACCTCCTCACCAGAACGGAAAAGTCTTTCGCTCGGAGCCGAACCACACGTCTGCGAACGGGGCTCATCTTGGCCATACAAAATTCCCCATCAACGCTCTCACGTTCACCGAAACATCCCTGAAGCGGGACCCAAAGAGGCCCTGTCTGTATTCATCTTCCAACCTATTGTTGGTCATTGATCATTGAACAGAGGAGAATTATTAGTCCAACCTTGTCCTACGTAAGTGAGGACTTATCAACGCTTTAAAACGATATCTGGAAAGTGGTCAACATCGTCTGAAGGAAGGCCGTTTCAGTGATTGATAGCCTTGTAAGAATTGAATTGTTGTCAGAGGAAAGAGCCAAGACGGAGCTTGCAAAGCTTCCTTGATATGTTCTTATCAGCCGTTATCGTCCGCTGCGGTAAAGAACTGTTCTACGAGAGGTACATTGCAGAAGTGTGTAAGATTTAAATCAAGTTGATACAGATGAATTTTAAATTGAGACGCTTACTTAATATAGCTTAGGCGCATGATTAGTTTGTTAGCCGTACGCTGGACCCGCTCACTAGCGAGTGTGTTGTTCTTTGTTGCTGAATATCCGAATTTATTGGCATACTCACGTAGTGATCTTACATAGACCCCACAAAGTGTCTGAGACACTTTATTCAGTGCAGTAAAAAGTGTACTTAATCGTCCCCAAAGTGGAGAATCTCGTTTTTGCCGCCATCTCGTTACTATACACGGGAAAGATCTGTTTTATCATTCCAAGAGCAGCGAACGCTTTTTTCCAGCCCTCTCGTGGTGATGGATGGGAGGTGAGTTGAACGACACAGCGAAGAATGCACGGATCGCCCGGGCGATTTGAGCTACATTCATGTCGAGGAATAAGCTTGGGGGACTTCACCTTTACCAAGAAACGGTTCGTAAGTTGTAGATTATTTGAATTGGGTTTGTGATTACCACAGTTCACAGGTCCATTTCCTTGCCGAGTTCGGCCTTTGAAATAAAGGTTTTGCTGGAGAAACGTGATCTTTCTTCCACCTCGGTCTGGGTATCGTGGCAATATTTCTCAATTACATACAGCCGTCGTTCTATATAAAAAAATGTAGTGTCACTGCATGGCCCTCTTCTAATATAAGCCGCGTTACCCTTGTCTGTCGCATCCAGCGTAGTTGATAGACGAAAATAGGCCACACCTTAGTTAGGGACGTTTGGTATAGTCACAGAGGAATTTGCTGAACTGTTGTGACTAGATTGTTCGCGCCCGTCATATTTCATCTGTTTACGACGGTCCGAGGGCGTACATTAGAAAAAGAGGCGATTCCTTTACAGATGAGTACGGACATGACTGTCTCTTAGGAGGAATTCTTCTCAAATGCTTTCTGAAAGGAGTTTGCAACCAAGTTGTTTGTTTTCAGGCTGTGGACACCTTGTTGGTCTTTCATTTTAGTAGGGCCTCAGGAAATCCCCGTCTCCCTCTTGTTTTTTAAAGTTAAGTCCGTTCCTACCATGGTTCTTAGTTGTTTAGCTACAGTCAACCACTGGCCTATCGCTGTCGCCACTGCTTGTGTGCACAGCTGTGATAACGCATAGGTAATCACTTTTTCTCTGTATAAACCTGTAAACCGTGACAATTAGGTGTCAGATGCGTGTGTCGAGTTTTGTGCATAATCCCACCTTAAATGTCTTTCATATGGTTCGTGATCGAATAAATTGACTGCTGTCAAACATCTTCAACCGCAGCTTAGCCTTGTAGTGTCTAGTTTGACTTGTTGATGAAAAGTTGATCACGCAAACTACTGTTCCTATCCGTACTGTTTACAATATCCGCTTGGTTTCTAATTTTAGTAATGATGTCCGACCAGGACGTACAAGACTACGTGCACCAGGTTAATGATTCCGGCGTCTACGGGGAAAACACTAACTTGCAAATTATCGATCTTCATCCTGTGAGTTATTAATGTCTTATGGTTACTCTGCTTTTCAGCTTTTAAGCACTGACTATGAACTATGTGATTTAGACGCATCCACTGCAGAACACAACGTCCCAGGAGAAAGTTTCTTAGCTGATCTTTTCCCAGATGAAACATTGTACTCACGTTATCTAAATGGTCTGATCACTTTTGATGACCTGATGCGTGAGATGCATCGAAAAGAGACGTGTGTGAGTCCAGAGTCAATTGTGAATCAGCAAGTGAAAACGGAATCTGATCAAGGAGATGAGCGCTCAGAGACCAGTGAATCATCCTCTGACATTGAACACGCTGCACGTAAGTTGAAATTCAAGCGTCGGTTGGTCGAGTAATTTATTCGAATGACCTTCTGTTTTGTAATGAAACAAATTGTTTCAGAGTTTATTAGTGTCAGCATTTTAAAATCGAAGCGGTATTTTGACACTTGTAGCAAAACTTCAGATGCTAACGTACAATGGGCTCCGACATTCTGCCTTTTCTTGATTAATTACAATTATTTTTGACGTTAATAGTGCCGCTCCCAATGTTATCAATAGCGTGTGCTTGATCTTCATTCAGTGTTTTGCAACCAGTTTGTTGTATTGCCTTCAAAAACTCATCTCCGTTGCTTAATGACAGTATTTATGGTTTCTAGCGTTGTTTTTCAATGGAACCGTCGCAGTAATCTATTCCTTGATTCATTTGGTAGTCACAGTGCGGTAGGTGGGTGATAGAACTCAAACATGAGGCATCTAAGCCCATGCTGATTACGTGCATGTGGTCACTGTCCTCTGTACGAATTTAACAGCAACTGAGATTTTTATATACTGACCTCTTTACTTTCAAGAAACTTATCATGCTGTTTGCCGGGTTCTTACCTGTATTGAAACTGATGACATTCCTACTTCTAATGCATAGCCTGATCGTGACACCTATTGCAACTCCCCATTGGGTAACTTTCATTGCTTCACGCTAGTGATTTAAGGAGGTAAACGAAACGTTAGCACGTCATGTTGGTGTTTGTTCACTGTCGATAATGCTACTTACCGACTAGTGTAAGTTGTGGTGAGGGTTGTACGTTCTTCCAACGAACGTTGAGCGACGCACGTATAACCAACGACACCAAATATCAGAACCAAATCAAGTCTTTAGAAACGTGATACTATTAATACAAACAATATGATCAAGTACAAGAAACAAACCTCAATTTGTTTGCGTTCGCAGAATAAAGTATAATGATTAACCGCAGTGGGCCGTCAAGGATCCAAATGCACAACTGCAAGAACAGGTGACCTAAAGGCAAGCACGAACCGACGAAATGTGATGCGTGACTGACATGCCGGTCTTGGAACAGATCGTATGGATGTCATTATCAGAGCCGCCGTCACAACGAGACTGGACCTTGACGTGGTGTGACGGCTTGCGCATCTCGATGACCTATTGGGCTAAACTGGACGGTGTGATCACCACACCGATAGAGTCACTCATACCAGGCAGGCCAATCGGTTAAGAAGTCTGAACAAGCCGGTCTACCCGGTTCGGAGTTGGAAGAAACTTGCGATCATCTTTCTTACCGGGATACAAAGTACATGTGTTCTTCATGGTTTTATCGTAATTAGCCACCAAACCATAGGCGATGCCTTGTGGGTACAGAGATTCGAGACAAAAGGCTTTGGCTTAATGAACAGCTAATCGATTTTCCTATCTGGTTGGGCGTTCCTGAACAGTATCATAAGCTGTCCACAATACATGACTGCATTAGAGTGATCACAAAACAGTCAGATTTTGATCTACCTGCATATCGGCCGTCCTTGCAGTATAAAACCGTATCCTACTCCAGTTCTACAAGTCGCAGGGTGTGAGGGCCAATACCATGTGAGCCTACCGAATCGCATGTACGCTGACGCTCATCCCCCACTGTCCATCAAGTATAGGCTCTGTCAGGCCGGACCTACAGACCTCCGATTTTCTGGATAATTTACTGCTACAAGCGTCCACAATCAGACTTGTAGCTAACTGTATAACACTAGAGCCGCGTAAGTCGCGTCTCTTTGGGCCTTTCAGGTCTCACTGCCTCGCCTCTGTCCTTGCTAGAACCTAAAAATGCGAATTAATTATAGGTTGCCTATCAACGTTTGCGACGTATTAAGAAGCATGATAGCTCAGGATCTAGACAGCATAGGTTCGGCAAACAAACGCCAAGACTCGTTGCACATTGATGTCTGCTGTTTCTCAGGTTCACACAACTCGGCTCACTAAACCCTTGGGGAATCAGATCCGTGAGAAGCGAGCATTATCCCGACTCGACTGATGATGCATTGACAACATTACTACCTTATGATAAGTCTTGGAGCATCGACACTTCCACTTGCCACATCTGTCGTGCTATTCATAGACGTTGAGTCTGCTTTGTAATCGGTTACTTACCATGTTCTTTGGAACTGTCTTCTTCTACAAAGGAGTCTCGGAGTTCATTGTATGCTCGATCTACAAGCATGATGACAGTTAATGAACAACCGTCTACTCGTATTTGTCAGGGCCATCTGATCTCTTTTCCCAGTCATGGCCGACCTTCCAGGATTTGTCGCTTGAAGATTTCAGTAAGGTTGATTTCAGTTTCTTCCTGACATTGAGTTGGCCGACGTGTGTTGTGTAGATGACTGTTGTCTTATGCAGCACCTCTTTCGAACGTATTTGGACTATATTGAACAAGGTGAATGGCCGGGCTGGTTTGTGTGGAATGTGCTTCATACTTCCGAAATGCAGTGTTGTTTCGTGATTGGGACGTTTCCATTCCCAAAGTCCTTAGTTCCAGCCACCCGCTTGAAACTGTAAAACGTTTCACATACTTGGTAACACTGTCTCGGTATTTTGTAATAGCACTGATAAGATATCGGCTAGAATAGCAAAGTTACATATTGCCTTTGCCAACTCAAGTCATCTGTGACATCAAGTTGACTTCCGGTTGTAGATGATTGTTTGTTTATTTCTTGTTTTGCTTTTGTGTCGGAAACGTGACTTCTTTAAAACAAGATGTCAACGGACTTACTGCGTTTGACCACCGTTGTTCTCATCGATTATTCCGTGTGCATCCAACTCCGTTAAATATCTAATCTATCAAACATCTCGTCTTTCACTGCATTCAGCCATTCCCTTTGCACGAGTGCAATCCTGCGCATTTAACTGCATTCGAATGGTCTAACATACTCTGGGCTAAAAGGCAACACATTGTTGTTTACTTCCGCTTTCCTTTTTGACGCGCGTGCGAGGTCGCAATTTCGCAATTATTGCGATAAGCTTGCGCTAGCTTATGAGTGACGTACGTGTGATATGTTAACATTTCGTTTACTCTCATCAGTCGCAAACGTAAAACATGCGAGTTATATATGACACAAATAGAGATAGACAGGGTATGGACACGCATACAGTCACACCACGTATTACGTCATCACCACCACGGCAACCCTATGGGTTGCTTCAACCACTTTTGTGCACATAGCGCCGGCTGGTGAGTTCTGATCAACATGGCTTCGCTAAAGGCCAGTAGCTTCGGGTTCTGTTGATGTAACAATATTTTGAATGATTTAATTGGGTCAACCTGGTGACCTGTTATCATGAGGTGTCTGGTATCACAGTTTTGTACCCTTAAACAGAAGAGAAATCTAGTGCGCTGCCTGACTGATAGAGCATACAAAATTTGTTCAGCGGATACGTTAGAAAGTGAACTCGAATTCATAAAGAACGTACTTCATGATAACGGCTACCCGGAACGATTTATCACCAGAAATATGATCAGAATATCACCTAAACCTGAAGTGCATGACGTAAGAAAGAAGCCTGTGTTTATTCGTGCCGTCAAAGGTGACAATGCCGCAGAATGGCTGACAAATAGGCTCAACCAGACAATTAGCAGGACCTATGCTACAGCTGAACTCCGTATTCAATTCTCCACATACCCAATTCTCAGGTTTTATAACAAAGATAGACTGACAGTTCAGACCTCATCTATGTGTATCTACTCATTCACTTGTTCCTGTGGAGCAGGTTATATTGGTCGAACGTCAAGACAACTTTCGAAACGAATCCGAGAACACCATCCACGGTGGCTGGGGCACGGGGAATCACGATCGGTCAACAGTGCTATCCTCGCTCATCTGGTTGAAAGCGGGCACCAGGTGAAAACTGATCAAGCCTTCAAAGTGGTATATCGCGTGCCAGGCAACCCATCAAAAGCTGTCCGAATTAGAACACTGTACTGCCGAGGCTATTGGAATCAGGCTGCTTGACCCGATATTATGTCACCAAAAACGGTTTGTTCAGGCGCTGCACCTACCATGGCCACAAATCCATCGGATCGATGGCCAACCTGCGCGGTCAAACCAATGGACAAGCGTGACGTAACCGACCAATCAAGCCATCGCCAATTGACTGACCAGTGACCTAGTTTCTCTGTAATAAGTCTGATCGATATCTCGATCTAACTCTATTAACTCCCTATATAATTGTACCGGCCTGAAGATGAATTATCGAAAACATGTTCGCCTATGTCTTTATTCTCATTACCGTAATGGGCATGTTTGAAATGTCTTGTAATCGATGATGCGGGGCTTCGAGTAACGGATTCACCGGTTTCATTGTTGTGTCATGAGTTGTTTTAACCAGTTCGGGACGTGTTCTGCTACTCGCTGAGATAGCTGTCGGTCTGTTCTGCCTATGTAAACGTCACCGCAACTGCAAGTGAACTGGTAGACAACGTGAAGGACAGAATAGTCAGACAAACTGCGCTCGCGATTATGTAGAACGGGTCCTTCGGTGGCCTGAACCAAGCGTAATTGGACGGCCCCATTGGTACGGAATAGGGCAGATTTCAGCCGAAATGTTTAAGCCTATCGCAATCCCCAAAAGCTGTCTATTTTCTCACTTTTTTAAAAATTTGTATTTGATAGTATACACCCTTCAAATCGAGTTCCACTTTGATAAATATTCTATCTTACACAGACTGACGCCTTGACCCACTGGCAATAGGTTTACATTCTGGTGCTAGATGTTCAAAAAAGGGTTGAGGCTGAACATGTGTTGCAAGGAGTTCACCAATAGGGAAAATAGGTTTGTTACCTGAGTGAATAATATCGATGCGTTTAAGTAATTATCAAGTAACACATCGGTGCACAGATCCGTCACGACAGAGATTTTGACTTGTTCATATAAATATCCTTAAATCTAACGGGAAGCTATAGATAACCATTAGGGAAGCTTGATGAGTAAGTGGAAGCGATGATGACTCGTATCGATATCCTAATTCTCCGCTAGTTCTTCGTTGCAGTCTTCAAAACGTAGTTTTGTGATCTATCGGTGTCATTAAGTGTATGTAACGAAACACTGCTGACAGTGATGTAAATTACAGCACCAGAGGGACGAAAAAGAGTAATTGCGATAATTACGATTGGAAGAAGGAATCGACTGTCGGTGTAACATGCTGACGGGATACTGGTTTAGCACCAACGGCACCTCTACAAACTCACTGGAACTGATATTTCTTTCCGTACATGTTATTTAAAACGTCTCTAACAAGACAGCTTGCTTTTGGGTGTCGACTTAAACTACAAAAGTAGCTTACGTATCACGTAAAAACACGTACTTATTGAACAAAGAACCGATGCATCATCACCGTACGGGAGAGCCAGCTTTTGTGCAAGCTCGAGCTGCCTGAACAATTCAGAAGCACCAATTCGGTTGACCAGTACTTTTCTGTTCCAGTAATCTCTGGTTAATCTAGTCAGAAGTTGAACAGCAAACTGTTAAGCCGCGGATCAATCTTCTCCCGATAGTCCTCCGCTGGGATCGCTTTCAACTCGCAATCAACAGCGAGATTTCAGTTTCCGAAGAAATTAATCGACAATCTGACTATGTTCTTGTCTCACTGCAGACAAAACATGATACATAGATATCGTCTTATTTCATTTGATATTTAAAGCATCAATAGCCGTGATGGATTTGTCATAGTCAGCACAATCAACAGTTTTTGGTAGATTGAGGGAACAAAATAATTTGTGGGTACAATAAGTTTATAAACGTAACGAGTTTTGATGCATATTGGAAGTCAGTGAAGGTTTTCTTCCCACAATCTGCCAAATCAGGTGACAGGGTCAGTACTGAAAGGAATCTGATCGCAGGATTCGCGCCACTGTTTTACAGGCTGACAAAATTGTGGCAACTCATCGAACGGACAATCGACCATTGAGGTGTTGCGATTACAAGTAAAGACTCGATAAGTACAAATAAGATCGAGTTGCGAAAAATCTGGGCTTCGGTCGGATTCGAACCAGGCTTTGACAAATTTGTAACTGAGCCAGGTAACTAGAATGCAAATAGTAACTGGTTAAGTAGACATGTGAGAGTGAAACTGAGGGCGCATTTCATGGTACGTGGATAAACCTATCAGTTTTGCTCCAGCTCCGCCTGTTGATCCACTACCCAAAACCGCTAATCCGGTTCATTTCCAAAGGTGCAATAAATTGGTGAGAATCGCCCGATTGGCCTTATTACAATATGCCCGCTCAGGTCCAGTATTGTCTTTGGGTGAGTTACAATGAATCGTGACCATTTGACCTGATTGTGTTCTGTCCCAATGAGTGTGGAGTTTAGCCCGCGCTGTAAACTTACTAGTGGGATGGGCACAACCTGATGACTATGCTGGACAGACTAAAAATAAACATTGGACCTGGTTTCCGCTTGCCTTCACAGCAGCCAACAAAAGCCCTTGACAAACTTTCATGAACTCAGTGCCGTATCGTACAGTGCCTTCCCCAAAATCGAATGAGACTGTTCGAGAACATGGACAAGAAGTGGCACATGCAATTTACATGGTGTGTTTGATTAGGGAAACTGGCGGTCCTGGTAGTTCGTGCTGGAGGACACCAACTATAAGCTGGAACAGAAGCTGGGAACTGCCATGGCTTGTGCAAAGCTTGTACGGTGACGGACAGACTCAGCCGGATCAAACCCATCTAGCTGACATCCATAAGCTTCACTAATCATGCTGGCCTCAAAGGCGCTTGTGCGACACCTGGCATTGTTGCTTGTGCAATGCTGTCTCCGGCCTAAGAAGTATCTTATTCCGAACGTGGGTGGGTTTTCGTGTTAACAGTTTTCGTAGGTTTTGCTCCTCTTAAAATATCTATGATTACTCACCATATGCTGTACGGTGCACGCAGTTGCAAATGAACAGCGTTATCAATGTGAATTTGCGTTGTATTGGAGCGCTTAAAAATTTACCAAACGACGAGTGAACTTTATTATATAACTGGTTGATTGAGTCTGTGAACAACCCACGCATGAACACCATAATTTCACCGACACCATTTATCTTGAATGTCATGGTTTGACCAAATACGCGACAAAAATGTGCCACCTATTACTGCCATACTGAGACTCATATCCTCTGTTACAGATGAATGGGTAAACTATATGGTCCAGATTTTGTTTAATCATTCCTCTATGGAAATACTTATGTCTGTATGCGAATATTTGACCATCAAATGAGCATACGCATGATTTTATTTGCATAGTGTCACCACCAATCTTCCAGTTACCTCACTACTTTGTATATCTTTTTCCAATGCTGTAATGACTTTGCACGGTCGCATAGCTGACACATGGACAAAATATAGCCACTGTCATTTTGGACATCGTGATCCAATACTGTGTGGTTGATCGCCGGTTTTTGCCTTACGAGCAATAATGTAACTATCATTTTAAAAAAAGTGTAGAGTGCTTGACCGTTCTGAGGATATTGGTCTTCCAGTTGTTCTAATGTTTCAATATATCATCATCATCATCATCATCATATCAGCCATGAGCCTGACCAAAAGGTACTGTGGCTCGGGCTGCCGCTCACCTCAACAGTGACGTGGAATATCCTAGAAGAAAACGTTACTAAGAAGGTTGAAAATTAATAGAAGTCTAAGCAAAAGAACTAGAAATGGTATGGATGCAGGTACGCCATTGACTGCGACACACCGCCATCTCGGATAGCGTCTCCAACCAGCGGTTTGAGTGATCACGAGGACCCGCACCAAGCAGGCGACACCTACCCACTTTACTCAGTGGAGTAGTCAGGGTTCTCATATTTC
>LOND01006663.1:11604-30442 GCA_014220965.1 Paragonimus kellicotti
ACTATATAAAACTTAAATGTGAATAAGATCAAAATGTGATGAAATGAAGACAACTGACTCACAATAGTTTGTAAAGGTGCGTTGGCTTAGAGTTCCACTACACCGAATGAAGGTTTCCAATGGATACTGTCTGTCGTGTTGCTCCCAAGTAATTTTGAGGTCACAACGGAGATAATTCCGACGACAGATGAATTCGGAAATTTGCTGAAATAAATGGTCGATTCCGTTAGCCTTTAACTCTCCAGAAATCAGTACACAAGCGACACGAAACGCAGAGAGAACGCAGGGCTCGCGACCTGGGAGGTGAAATTTGTATTATTGATTCGTTCGATTCACATGGTTTAAACATCGAGTGTACATGTGAAGTTGAGGAAGGAGAAAATTGTGAAGAACAATGAAAATTATGAAGTACAAAATACTTTACAAAACGCTACAGCGAGCACGAAGCTAAGGTCCCGTGCTCCGGAGATCTGTTCAGTTTTCGTCTGGTATAATACAAGTATCAGTTCTCGTGAATAATAGTAATGGAAGCACTAGTAGCACCGCTGTTTAGACTCATAGGAACGATGATGTTTCTGAGAGGGTGATCGAGTGCTTTGCATCTCAGTGGGCCCCGCGGTTATGATAGTGTGAATCCAACGATGTCTCAAATGTTACCATTGGCAGCAACTGTTGGTAGCGTAACCTAATGAATCAACAAGCTGTGAAATTTTTTCTCTAACGAAGAGTTGGAACTTACATTTGCACAGCATCTCCCCGTGACGTCCCACTCCGTTTTGGTCAGCAGTGGTGAGGAATATCCGTGTTACATTTACAGGGAAGAGGGAGTAAATGGGTGTAGATCGAAGATTTCCGACTGAGACCTGTACGTAAATTTTCAGAGGCAATATATTGTTTTCGAGGCGGCTTACTAAACACGTTGCAGCGCGTCCGTGTTCTTTATAAGACCGGGAGATATTAGAGTTAGCGTATACAGAAAAAGTTCCGGCACTCACCCTGTAAAGGGCTTGGTATTTTCGTGTTTACGGGAAAACACCCGTTTTATGCTCAATATAGCGTGACTTATGTTAGCTGCTATTGCAAAGTTATAAGATAAAGACGAGTTGCACGACATCCAGACTCATAGGTCCTTCTTGAGGTCCATTTAAGCGACAGCTGCAGTTTCTCACCAGTAATTGTCATGAATGCGATTCCTGAACCTACACCAAGAAGCACGTGTGTGTTGTAAACCCTCGAAAAGATACGCTGGTTCGTCCTCGATATAGTAGTGCGCTTGACAAAAATCGGATTCTCCTCCTGAATAATTAACACGGAAAATCTCGGTCCCGAAAATACCGCGACTGTCCCCGTAATTTGCTCCCAAGACAAACCAAAAGACGCGTGCAAAAAACAGCTTTGTTCCGCCCCAAAAACGTGTGCGACAAGATGAAAAATACAAGGTATTTATGTGGTGCGTAGTGACCTAAAAATATTATCGAATCAGAAGAACAATAACCGAAGAAAATAGTTAGAGCCACTAAGCCACTGATGAGCGGAATAAAGGTCGGACAGCTAAAAAGTAACTAAAGTTATCTCTCGACCGTTCGGGACAGTTCCGATTGGATTAATAGTTTTTATCGAGGACGGAGGCGGTTTTGGATGGAAACCAATGCACTCATTAACACGTCATTAAAGGGAAGATACTACTGTCCTGAACAGCGACGTCAGCTTAAAGTATACTGTGTTCATGAACGTTCTACATTTTCAGGTCATTCGCTTACTGCAATGAGTTACAAGAGGTTGTTTATGGATGATCTCGGATGGGAATTGGATATAAGAACAGTCCAGGGACCGAACTTTGAGGCACACTCTCTGACATGGTTGCAGGAAAAAGGGGGTAGGGCCGGGTTTTACTTTTAAAGTTTGAGCACTTAAAACCGAGGTTATCCTGCAGTGACTGTCGCCCTTGGCGTGTTATGCCTCTAGTTCATATAAGAATGGCATTCAGCCAAACGCTTTTAAAAATTCGGAGTGTATGACATCTAAAATAAGGCCATGGTTATTTGCCTCGGTTAAACTGTTCATACACACCATCGCGTTGTTCACACGCACTTAATAGTGTAGGAATTCCTGCTTGGCTTTAGAGAAGGTTATGTATGAGATGATCTACTTTTGTCCGCTTGATTAGGCGCTATACCACCTAGCACGAGACTCGTGTGATCAATCAGTGGTTGTCTGGTGGGCGGGTGGCGATCACCTGCTTTACAAATAGGAATTACGTTAGACTTCTTCCATTCGTTCGGGATGGCGCCTGCAGAGAGATGGAGAAAGAGAGCAAACTGAAAATCCTTAGAATTAGTTTGCGAGTTCGTAGGACGCTACTTCCAGCACCATCGTGTGAATGTTTTATGGACCGGAAAGGGTTGGTAACACGTGCGTGGCAGTAGACACGATGTCGTTGTATTGTTGACAGGTGTGTGGGTCTTGAAGTTTTTCCGAAACTTTCCATGTTACGGAAGTAACATCAGCATTTGTTTAACTCAGTGACAAAGCTGAAGGAAGATTTTAGTGCCGATGGCCTGTGCGTTTGAAAGGAATGGTCTCGCATTTTGCGCCAGTCCAAGCACTCGGAAATATGCTTCATAATGATCATGCCGATCTCTGATGTGAATCGATTACAAACTTCGTTAAACTCCTCGATGCACTCAGATTTATAAGAGTGCCGTCGTATCATGAATAACTATGCACGGAGTTCAAAAAGACGACAGTAAGAGCGGGCATGACGAGCTGTTGATTAACTTACGGTGCGTGCACGACATGTCTGGTTTGTGAAGGGGAGTATCAAGAGGACGTGCATGTTGTCCTAAACTGGTACTAGCTAAAAATAATTTGTTTGACGCGAAATTGCGGCAGTTGTCTACCATTAACCAAGCACCGTATTACATGTTCGAACCTGTCACCTAAGGGAGACTTGGCATCATCAAGTTTGCTAACGTGGGCTTCATGTATCCTACCAGTGTGATAACAAGGACCCTAGGGAGCAGGTAAATACAAGTAAATGACTGCTTTGTGACGTTCTCACGACAGTGTGGAAATATAAGTGGCTATAACGAAACAATGGAACAATTTCAGTAGAGGTGGGGATAATGCGCGCTAATTGCCATTCAATTCTTACGTGATCAACAGCAACAGCCATGGGTTACTTGAATCGTGTGACAAGTGTCTAGAAGATGTGACGGTGCCATCAATTTGATCGTTGACTGTTTTCCTGATTTGTATTCTCCGAATCGCAGTGGACCTCCGTCTTCAATGTCAGTGCTAGGATGGGCAGTCGGACGTAGAAAACACTCATAGTAACATACCTTCCATCATTAAGCGGAAGGCAGTGGGGACTGGAGACTGGATCGTAGAGAATAAAACACATTGCTTCAGTGTTTCCTCGATTACCTTACGTAAGATCTGTAGGAGAAATATTAGAAGATTGTTGGAAATGTTCGAAAAACTAAATTTGAAAGAACCGCTGAAAGGTGTTTGTAACAACGTATTTTCCTCTGCCATCCTACTGGATGCAACGGATAGGATGAACTGTTCATATTACAGGACGACGTGTGCGATGTAAAACTAGTAATTGTGTGAAATGCGCTAATCGCGCGTTGGGCTGGGGATACGTTCGGGACGCTCAGATCTGCGCTAGAGGACGATTGAGCTTCTCGATTATTGCTTTTTGTTCAAAAACCTGTACCGCAAGGCAGTGTCTGATGACAGTTTACTATAAATAGTGCCCCTTATGGGATAAAGGATCAGCCTTCTAACTCCCTACCCAGACAACCAGTCGACTATAATTCTTCGGAACTCTACTTATTGGCCTACCTGGTGTGCGTAACTGCTGACATGATTAACACCTAGTTTAAGTTTCCGAGGTGCACGATCCGTCCTCCCACGCCAAGCTCCGGTCTCTTCCTTACGGCGCGCTTTTGCGATTGCGTAAGATATGTGCTACTACTTTAAGTAGTAGTAGTAGTTGTTCGTTGATTGCTTAAGTTTTATTCCAAGAATAAAGCTAGTGGGCGTCACGCAGTCAGATGATAAATCAGGTGACAATCGTTGCTGTATGCTCTAACAGAGATAGACACATGAGTAAGACCACTCTCCGCATGGTTTGGATTCCACCGCTATACTTTCATGTTTACTTTCAAACGCTTGAGTTACGCCTGGCACGTTTGGATCTATGAAAAAAGTGTGAGTAAGAGAACGGCTGTTTAATAGGTAAATAATTTGATGTTAATTATTTTTTGGATGTGTGGTCTGTTTGTATGTGTTGGTTCTGCGCCTTAACAGAGTTAGGGTCCTGTAGAGCCGCCGTGGATTCGTATATGGGTCAGGTTAACTAATCTTAACGTGTAACATCTAACTACGATTGCTATACCGGTCATTGTTCTTCCAAGTTTGTAAGTATAGTTTAATGTGAGCTCTTCCGAAGAATTGTCATTCTGGAGTGCTGTTGAAGATCTTGGTTACATCCGTGGGAAGGTGGATTTGGACACTGGCGTACGCATTGAGACACCTGGATCCTGCCGGGTTGGACGAAAGAATTATATAGGTACCAACCTATGGATGATTGAAAAAAAATTCTCTACGAATTCTTATAGTGTGATCTTATATGCTCACAATACTTGCGGTAGTTTGTGTAAACAGATTGCTACTCAATACGCAGCGTAACGTACCATTACTCTTGTCTATATCATGTCATTGCAAATGGCAGTTATAATGTTAACTGGCAGTAGACTGCATTACCAAGTCACTCAGTAGGACATCGAAAGTGATACTTTTTCAGATGGACACATCGGGAGTGGTAACTCTTCGGGCAATCCGTAATCATATGAAACACAAAAAGCTTGTTGAATCGTCATTTCAACCAACTGACTTTCTTAATGTCTTGTGGATTATCTGGGTTTGCTTTTCGCTTTGTTCAATCGCGAAGGCAGTGGTGTAAAATGAACCGTTCCGTCATATATGCATTGTGTTATATCTAATTCCTTCTACTTATTGTTGGTGACAGGGTTCGTCTCGTTCGAACACCGAATAAACAATTTGGTCTGTATATCCGAAACGGTGTGAGTCACCATCACACCGTAAACGGATACGAGACGGTTCCAGCTTTTTTTGTTTCTCGTCTGGATCGAGATGGGATCGCTTACGGAACTGGATTATTAGCTGAAGATGATGAGATAATTGAGGTCAATGGTATCGAAGTGTTCGGAAAAACCATGGATCAAGTTACCGACATGATGGTGGCAAACAGTTCCAATTTGATAATTACCGTGCGGCCTGCTGATCAGCGAACTTGTCTGCCTCCGTCCACTAATCCCACCAGCCCCGCTGCTCGTTCGGCTCGCACGTTGCCAACCTCAGCATATCAGCTGTCACCGCATTCCATCGATCGACCTTCATCGTTGCTTCAGCTGGCCAATGAGCGGAATTCAGCAATCACACTGCCTCACGGTCTGTCTCAGAGCAGGCCTATTCAACCCAGTACCCATTCCACAACACACCACACTTCAACGGATGGGGAAGAGGAGACGGATGACGACATCACAGCCGGTTTGATCACGTTGTAGTCGTGTTCCATACATACGCTTTCCTTTCTTTTTCTTCATTCAAACCTTTTTGCGCTTTTGCTCCTAATCGATTAACTATTTTCACATTTTCTTCACGCGTTACCCAGTGTGTTGAATTTTGACTTTGCCAGCCTTTTTCGACGACGTTTGTAACGAGACATATCATCCCCGTTGGTTCCTTGTTTCTGTCGTTCGCATTCTGCTGTCCACTTTCATCATTCCTTATCCACGATGATGAACTCCGCCTGGACTATTTGCATCCTATTGCACTATTGTTATTCGGACCATGCACGTGCATGTGCGCAGTTTGTAATACACCACACAGTCCACTCTTTCCTGCAGCACACCCTTAATCATATCTTTTTTTTGAATATTTTTTCTCTATTTGCACTGGATTTGAACTGGTCTGTTCCCTCTTATATTTATTGTAGTCCAACCATGTTTATGCATGCGGTTCATCTCATTTCTTTAAACGGCTTGCACTGTTTTTCACTTACCATAAAAACAACCTAGTTGATTTCTTCCATTTTGTTTTCTTCTGAGGTTTACTGTGTTCGGTTTATTCAAGCTGTATTGCTTAGGAAGCCGAGTTTGCTTTGCCGCAGATCCGAATATGTGTCGTGTCGTTAAAAAGTACTTTCACCGATTATCCGTCCTTTTGGTCCACTGTTGTATCACTAGGAGTTGATGGGCACGCATGATAGTATGGAGTGTGAATACGTTTTATGGGATGACATTCTCAACTTGATTTCTTGTAAGTGGACCAAGTTATTGCAATAGCAACGTTCTCGTGTAGGTTGGATCGTATAGTTAGTCGTTTTGACCGAAAGCTTCCATGTGTATTCGTTGTTCTCCAGTTCCAAGTAGCTGTCTTCATTCTTGAGCCTCTTCTCCCGCCTTATTTGCCCATCGACTCTTGCGTGTTCATTTACCTCGTGTTGTAGGTCGGCGTGCCGAAATGATACAGCGTATCCGCCAGAAACTAGATGACCAATTGAGGAGTTTCAATTATCGGTTGGTTATTAGTATTTAGAAATGCCTGTCTCTTTCTCGGTTTATCCATACAGTCGCTGTTGTGATAAATGGTGGAATTTTCAAGGACCGTATACTGTTTGTCATTAACTTTACATCACCTCAGTGAGAGTCCATTTTTGCGGCTTTGTTGTCAGACTTCGTGGTATGATGCGTCTGCGGCGGAATCTTGCAGGTCATACGGACTGCGTCTAATTGGTTGGGTATCGAGCACCACACCGCGTTAACCACTAGCTTGAAGACCTCAGTGAAGTTCTATTGTGGAAGCTTCACTCCGAGCAGTCCCGCCCATACTATTCTCCATCGCACAGTTAAAAAGGAATGGGGAGATCGGACACCCATATGAAACGCCGGTTGGAGTGGAGAACGTTTGCGGTAGTTGCTCATAGATACTGATCGCGGAGCGGGTGTATGATTTCAACAAACTGACTTACTTCACCGCTGCTCCGTGGACTGCTGTTAGAACCAATGGGAGCTCTAGCTATAGTACCCACGGGTACAGTGTCAAGCTAAGGCTAACGATGAAACGTTATTTTGCTATTTGTTGTTAGTCTGGGTCAAGTTTGCCTCCTTTATCGATCAAATTTTTTCATGATTGGCATGTATAGTTCAACCTAATTAGGCATTCCTGTTGAATCCCGGCATTCTGTGTGCTCTTGAACACGTGTTGTATCAGTTGAATATCTAACAATCGGATTACTGGGTCGATCGGCGTGTTTCCTCGTTTTTAAGCAACTTCGCGTAATATGTACCTGTACTAAGTAAGACAGATTTTTTAGACTAACCGGACCTTGTCTGGCACACTTATGTTAAGTTAGTTACCACAATGAAATCTGATAAAAAAATGCAACAAAGGACAAGGCGATTGGATGAAGAACAAACGTGTCTTCGGTGTGGTTGTGATCATAGGCAAGATACTCAAAGTTGGCCGGGTTGTAGTACTAACGTGTTGGTTAGACGGAAGGCGATCAACGTGTTGGTTGATCTTGTATTCAGACGTGCTAATCTTAATGGGGGAACTGTTTGGTTTTGAGCACGGAGATCCAGATGCACGATTTTAAAGTGTGGTTTAGTCTTTCCGGCTACCTATTTCACTACACCTCGATTAGGTTGATTAAGTAACTTATTTCTGCGTTTGTTGTCACTACTCTGATGGGCTGTTTGTGTTGACAAATTTGGAGTCCCATTTTATCATTCTTTCACTTATATGCCAGAACTTTATCATCATAGTTCGGTACTTAAGCATCGGTATCAACCACCGACAATGTGTTGAAGTCATGACAGTTGTGATTATTCCAAACGGTAGTCTATCGAATACTGGATACAATGGTTTAGGAGTAACTGGATGGAGTTCTTGCATACACCCAGCTTCTTCTACAAAACAACCGTACAATTTAAGCGACAATGCATTGTATCTGGTTGTGTAGAATGAAGACGCTGAACACCATCTAATAACACAGACCATGGGTCACGTGCACCACCATGTGGTTTTTAAGCATCTATTCAATTTGAGATCGATAACAATCGATACGCATGGTATGATTGCTAAACAGAGTAACAGAGTTTCTCCCGAATGTGTAATCCCGACTGAAGAATGTGTTGGTGAAACCCGTGAGAAATGGTTTGACCGCTTTTAAATGACATCTATTAATTTACCTTTAAAGGCTTTGTCCACCAGGATATCACCCACAGAAATTTTTTCAATGTGCTTTAAGGGTAGGCCTAATTGTCTGTACTCCTCTCAAATATGGTTAACCCTTTCACATTGTTTCGTTGAATTAATTTGCTGTTATATTACTGCTGTTAGACTCTTCAGACTGATGAAATTGATAAGCCAAATGGACGTATTCGATGGGCACAGAACCTCAATCGGGTGAAAAATCCGATGGACCGATTTCGGCCTTGGGCTCACGATCAGAGTGGACTGAGGTTGTTAGATTGGAATACTTCAAAAGTGGATTGTGAACCTGCGAAAGTTGGAAATGTAAGTATCGTCGGTTATTCTCCCACATAAAACTTTCAGTTTGACTATCTGCCAGTATGTATGGAAAGACCGAGTCCGCTTACCCGTTACTTCAACGTGCTAGATAATCTAAAAGAAGCACATCCACGACAATTATTAGAACGCTTCGTTTATCGGAACCCAGATGAATATATGTTGAAACAGGATGTAGACAAGACGGCATGTACCCTTGGGTGTGATGCCCGTCCGTTCACTGAGTTGAGGCCAATGCAACAGAGAGAAGTAATGCGATTACGTTTTGCCACCAATAACTATTGCACATTTGACGATTGGACAGAGGACCCAACAGACGAGATGCTTGCAAATCTGGCGAAGCCCCCATCCCCCTGAACCTGCCTTGAAAAACTGACTTTAATTTGCTTTAGTTCGCGGTCGAAGTAGAAAAAAAACAGACGTTTCTCACAACCGTACTGTTTATCTTATATGGATAGACGGGAATATGATTTCTTTTTGCAAGTCTTTGTTTCTCTGGTAAGTTGCTTGAGAGTCTCTTGATTGGTGTAGTGAGAAGATAGTTGGTGTATTGCTAATACCGGTGCACAATCCATTAGTAATTTCGTGGGCATATCTCTTCACAACTACAGAGGTATTTGATTTAACAAATGATAACGCAAGTTAACGGGTGAGTTTATTATAGAACTTTCTCAAAATACAGCCCCATCGGTTGGTGGATGTGTTAGGGAGTCAATGAATTGGTGGGTGGGTTCCTGCTTGATTAGCAACACTATCACCTACTCTAATGTGGTTCTTTATTCTAATCATTAAGATTTCTGACTGATACTCATGTTTGCGTAACGTGCAACCGTGAGAAAACGGAAAATAGAATCGCTCTGTTTTGAAGGTAAAAGAAAGTTGAAAAATATTACTGGTGAGTAGTAAAGGGTTTTGGTTCTATATAAATTGATCACCAAGCACAGTTGGTCGCAGCTTTTCTATTCCCGTAGACCTTTCAGTTGGCTTCTTTTTGAAAAAAGTACTATACTCGGGTTTTACTCTCACTATAGCTCGTCAACAGTGCATATGTTTGCCACGGTTTACACTAAAAATCTCGGCACGCTGTTATAGAACAACCATGTTGACCACTGCGTCAGACACGATTGAACTGTCATATGGAACTGGTTAGCCACTTTCGCTTGTGAAAGCAGTAAGGAAGCTGTCTTGCTGATGACGCCTTACTTTCACTTACAGCTCGGTTGTTTGTTTGCAAGGTGTAGGCGCCTTGATGTTGTATGTTTGAATATAGACGTAGCTATTTTTAGTAGTTAGGTCCACTTCCCCTCCCCTCTCTTTTTCTTCTTTCTTCCTATATAGGTTTTTCTTCTTCGTGGTTGTGTGGCAGTTAAGCATCAGTGTGAACCACTGATGTATTGCTGTCTATGATGATGATGATAATGGTAGATATGTATAGAAAGGAGACCTGTTACGATATTTCGACATTTTGTTTACTCTCATCAGTCGCAAACGTAGAACATATAGGTTACTTACGACAGACTACTATTTCAATTTTTATGAGTACTGATCAAGTTTATTTAGTTCTCAACCTTCTTAACCACGTTCATCCAAACCTATACTTGTTTCAGGAAGCTTAATCAAAGAGCAGTTTGATTGTTATGCAATCGGAACCTGAAGCTACTGGTCTTTAGTGAAGCTGTGTTGATCAGAACTCACCAGCCGGGCGTTGTGCACAAAAGTGGTTGAAGCAACCCATAGGGTTGCCGTGGTGTTGATGACATAATACTTGGTGTGAATGTATGCGTGTTCATACCCTGTCTATCTCTATTTGTCTGTCATATATAACTCGCATGTTTTACGTTTGCGACTGATGAGAGTAAACGAAATGTTAACATATCGCAACATATGTCTTCTTTCTGCATTGATGAAGTTATTAAAGGGAACCAAGTATTTGCGGAAATATGTTGCCAGAAAGTAATGCGGCAGAGTGGTTGATTTAGACTAGATACGATTTTGTAATGTCTTAGTCTCGATCAAATTGGAACCGGCGGCAGAACTGTTTCTTATCACACAATATGTATTCTGCCAGATATGGATTACCGAAGACCACCCGAACCTTGTTGATGGACCTCTTTTCCATTTTTTCTACTCCAATCACTGCTGATGTTGTATGCGAATAATAAACACTCTTCATTACCCAATGTTAAATCTACTCTGCCGCAGTCATTTTGGTGAAGCACTTCACACTTTCAAGCTGGGAAGCATATTTTGAAGTGCTTGACCTAAGGCAACATATCGTGTCCATGAAACTTGCCGTCAGTCTATCTGTTGGTCTTTTACTAGATCCGAGGTCTACTGTATTATTCTGTGAGTGTCGCATACAGTATTCCGTTTACTTCGTCTGTAACACAACAGGGACTATTAGATTTCAAGCAGCCTGCTGTTGGTGGTGAGTCTGATGTACACTTCTCAGTAGAACCTAACCACATATGAACTATAATAGTTTAACTTCGATATAATTATTTTAAGCAACGATAACATCTACGTATTATCGTTATTACGCATTGTTGAGACAAAAGTATGAACCGCACGAATCGGTGCGTTCAACAGTGGTCGTTTAATCCACATTGAAATAACGTGTTGACAGATCTGAGGCATAATAGGGAATGATCACCTCGCCGTACCACAAGCTGCTGTCACATGTAGTGTACGACAAGGGCTGTGACATTAAATGATATACAGAGCCAGGCGTATTTGCACCCCGATACTCTGCAGACAGAACAGGAGTTGCTGAGACAAACTTTACTAGCAAATGGATACCCCGACAAATTCATTGAGGCACATAATACGGTGAAGAAGAGCACTGAGCCCATACTGACGGCTCAAAAGAAGGATGTTTTCCTATTCTTGCCATTCAAAGGTGACCATCTAGCCAACGACATAAAACAAATTAAAGTCTGCTCTGGCTCGAACGTATGTGGCTGCGCAGTTGCGCTTATTTCAAACCACCAGAGAACCAATCGCGAAAGTAGTTTGTCAAACTGTTCTGTCTCCCATGTTGTGTACCAGTTCACTTGCAGTTGCAGTGACGTTTACATAGGCAGAACAGATCGACAACTATCACAACGAGTCGCCGAACACATCCCGAAGTGGTTGAAACAACAGATGATGCACCAGCCTCAACTTGGTGCACTGACGGCTCGAAATCCAACGTCATCGATTGCTAAACACATCATGACAACAGGTCACCAAGTTGACCCATTAAACTCATTCAAGATATTGTTGCGCAATCGAAACCCGAAGTTATTAGCTTTCTGCGAAGCGATGCTCATTCGAACTTACCAGCCGACGTTATGTGCACAAAAGTGGTTGAGGCAACCTATCGGGTTGCCATGGTCGTGATTACATAATAATTGGTGTGCTTGTAGGCGTGTCTAGTCCCTGTTTGTCCTTATCTATATGATGTATATAACTGGCATGTTTTACGTTTGCGACTGATGAGAGTAAATGAAATGTTAACATATCGCAATATATGTCTTCTTTCTGCTCTGATGAAATTACTGGAACATTAAAAAATGTTGCAAACACCAATTTGATTTCATATTGTTAGTGCATAAATCAAACAAAGCCAGATTAAGACTTTGAGAGGAAGAAGAATGTTCAGTCATAAATAGCTGCCTCGGAATATTTGAAGATACCGGTGTAGTGCACAAAGGCAAAATAATACTTGGATTTGTATGGTAGCCGCCGTACAGCGGAAAATGTTTTTTACTATCGTGAATGTAGTTTCCAGTGATGTAGTGTGGACAAAATAACTTGAGAACTCTGCATCCGATGTATCGGAACGTATGCAATGTCGAAGCGATAACTCATGAGGGACGATGGTGGTACGGTGCTAGTCGACACACGAAGTGCTCCGTTAAGATTGCGAGAAGACAAAACTGGTCAATACTCGACTGAGGACGACCAGAAAGCATTTCAGAAATGTGAAGGAAACGAAGAACGAGTGCATACCACTAGGTATAGTAGAAGCTTTTGACGGCAACATTGTATATTTCCGTGAGTCAAGGATTGAAAATGGTAAAAGTAACCAATGGAAAAGTTTAAGTTAGCAACCATTGAAACGAAGACGTGAAAAATAGAAATATTTGGTCAGTTTGAGATTCGAGGGATACTTTTAGCTAGGCCTCCTTATCATGCATCCTCCAATTGTATCTATTGGGGACGAATTGTTCTAGCTTATTCTAGAGTCCGACATTCGCTAATTACTTATTCATGGGCATCGGAGAGAACCTCATGCACTTGAGAGACTAGCGACCTACTGAGCAAATGTGCGGCTACGTGGAATCAACCGGAACACGTCCTGGATATCGAACGCCAGAATGTATTGCTGAATCGGACATGTTTCCGAACCAGTTGCATTATGAACTGCCTGCAACTGATAATGGACGCTCGCCGAATGTCTTCTAACAGTGTTAGACGGACTGTAAGCGACTGTATTACACACCACTGTAAGAGTCACAATCATGAATGTCATGATATTCCTTCATTTTCTAGATATCCCCTTCACCACAATGAAACGTTTAAAGTATAGCAAGTGCATTCGGAATGGTTAACGCATGCATTTTAACAACGATGAGAACAAACTTCATCAGAACCGGATAATGTGTGCTAGATAGAATTCAACGTGAAGCGTAACAACTGAATATCTGGCGTTGAAGACGGGAGTCTACAACAACTGATATCCTTCATTTAGTTGGAGGTAACCTCGTTAAAACTGTCCGTGGTGCAAATGCTGACAGTGTCTACAGTCGCTGTACAACATGGTGACACTAGCTAGTAAGAACGATTTCATTGGAAACCGCAGTAATGTGGACATGCAATTCACCGAATGTGTACAACCGAATGTATATTCTAAGCCTAAGCCATCAGTCTGTTTTTCTGTCTACTATTTCATTCATATTATTAACCGATGTCCATGAGTCCAAGTGTGAGTGTGTTTCTCCTGCGGTGGATCACAAACGCGATTAAAATGTTGAGGGAGACAATGGTGCAAATATCGATCGGCATGGTATGTTGATGAAGCTTTAGATATTCTACTCATGGTAGGATTCTGGGGTTCACATGGGACAGACCTCGACCAGGAACAACCGGGTAATGCCATTTCATGTTCATTCTTGTTAGTGAGTAATTGCTGCGCAGTTATACTATATCTGATAAACTAATGAATAATGGGGAGGTGGAACTGCCTTCGTACTTCGAAGAATATCAACTTGGAAGCCATTAACCCAACGAGATAAAGAACAACGGTTGTGTGGGACATCATTCAAACAAAACTATTTCTTCTTTGACAGAATTGAAAGCATTATTTTATCAAATGGTGGTTTGTCATGCGTTTACTTGCAATTTGGAAAGTTGACTACTCACAGATAATCAGTTTCTATCAATGTGTATCTGTCGATGTGCGTCTATAAGGTTATTCTACGACATCTCCATCATAACTCGATCACACGTAATATTTAACAAGACACTAGAGTAAGCAACAGTTTATTGAAAATAAACGATATGCAAATACCTACACGAGCCTGTCACACAACCTGTTAACCAGTAAAAGCGTACACTGTCGAGAAGGTTGTCATCGAAATTATCACAAATGTCAGGTTTGTTGTAAGTCTCATGATGCATACTTCTTTCGCAGAATACAATAATTGTACTTACAGGCATGATTGCACAAACTGTCCATTTGATTTCTAATTTCTTGTTTTATCACGTCGATTTACTGTAGTTGATGGATCCTGTTGTGAAGTGCAAACAAGAATGCAATATATATCGTAACCGAAGATTGATATATCTTTAGTAATCGTGAGTCAGTCATTGGATGTCGTTGAGCGTATAGCCATGCTCCATGCTTGTAAACTCCCAGAACATTCCAGTGTTCCAACGAAAGGTACTAGTTCCGAACATCGCTAGCTAAGTAAGCCATACAGGTCTTCATTCCGGCTTAAATAGCTGGTAGGTCAAAAAGCAACCCCTGTAATCGGTTAGTCTCCTTTATGTTATATTTTCGGCTGAATTCTAACAAATGCCTATTTCTAAACAAGACTTTTAACCCGCCCAAATCAGGAACATCACCACTCCATCAGAGGCTGTTTCGTAAATTGTGCATTTGGTGGTTTAGGCTCGACAAACCAATACAGACAATAAATCTAGTTAAAACACTAGTTTCTAGTGCCGCACAATCACGATACACACATTTCCAGTGTCCTGCTTACAGTATTCCTCGCTGTGTTCACACTGTTTCGCTGTTTGATATGCTAGTAGGCTGGTGGCATCTGTAGGTAACACTTCCTGATTGTCCTTGCCTTCTTACTGAGAGACGTATTCATATGCATGCCTCAAAACAACGTTTTGATTCTGTGAGGTTGGTCAGAACATCACAAACTGTTCTTTGAAACGTATCGAACGTTTTCGAGTTTCATAGTCAGCGAAAATAGAAATAAGTGCCAAGCATTTATTCTGAAAATTATTCACTAGAGATGTATGGTGATAAGCTAGGACAATCCTTCGTAAAACTACTTCGGCTTTTGCCAGTGACATAACAAAAGGCGTTCTGAGTGCAGCATTTCATATTTGTTAATCATACACATTTCAACTGCATAATGTGGCAGATAGAAATATCTCGACTGTCTAAACGCAACTATATCATCTAGAAGAGAACCATTGACCACAGACTATTTGAGATGAATGTGTAACTCTAATGCATGTCAAAACAAATACGTCGAAACTGTGAAATCATCATTTTTCTGACAAATTTGTCTTAATTTCCATACTTTTATATTACGACCATTAGAGAACGGTTTCGGCCTTTATGCACAAGCCTGTTTTGTCATATGAGCCATATTTTTCCCAACGGTTATGTACAGTTAATGTGCAGCCAACTGAATTATTGGAAGGCACCAGACAAACGGTGGTCGAAGGTCACCACAATTCCCATACAACAGCCGAACTAATAAAAGACCTGATTGAAAATCCCCATAGAAATCATATGAAACAATTTTTGTTTCAGCAAACAACTGTTTTTCATAAATCTTCATCTTAAGCTGGTATTATTATTTATGAACTAACAGAAAGGGGCGTTATTGATCGAAAATAGCACGAGATCAATGCGATCGTGGTTATTTTCGCAAAGGAGGTATGCTTCAGCAAATCAGTGCTAATTGGGGTGAATTTGTGGAGTGGGTGGGTTGGGATCGAATCTTCGAGTGGGTTGAGTGTACGTTTTTGACCAACGTAATCCTAAGGTGTGAACGAACTGTTTTTGAACACACAAATCCGGGTGACGTAGTCGGATTGCGACCGCCTCGGCTATTGACAGGATGCGCCACTTGATCTTTCGTGATGTGATGGCTGGAGCACGAAAGACGATATGAAATGCCCTCTCCGTTTGTGTGCCGATCACAGCCAAGCAGACGGGCCAGAATGGATGAGTCAGTGTTTTTTTTAACTCCAGAGTGAAGTCAAAACCGACGGTGTTCACGAATTCTTTCCGATAAACGCCTAGTGATGCGACCAATATATGCTGAACCACAGGAACAGTCAAATGAATAGATCAAAAATGAGGCAGCACTGTTAGGCATATTATCTTTCAGATTAAGTGGCACCGTCCGTTTTAAGTGGAACGTTGCGACGGAACTTTCAGCATAGTAGGTACTGTGGATCCTATCAGTTGGCGCGTTATCAGCTTGGCTACTGCATCCCTTTGAACGGCAAAGTTATATAGAACCTTTTCTTATCAGATGTGTTTATTGGGACTTGCAATGGTTTCTTGCATGATCCCCGTAATAATTTTCTCACGGTAGGCGTTACTGGAAAGGATATCCTGTAACATGTTTAACTCCAATTCTATGGTATCTTTCGTACAAATTCTTTTTGCTCTATGATTCAAACATTGTACAAAACCCCGTTTCAGACTAATTGGTACATAGCTGTGGAAGTGTAGATATTGCCCACTCCAGGTTTTCTTTCTATATACACTTCGCTGTAACGATTTATCTGATCTGCGTGTTACTGCTACGTCCAAAAATGGCATGCGGTCATCAGTTTCTTGTTCCAAAGTGAACACGATGTTTTTATGCACCTTGTTAAAAACGGTCAAAAGCTACTGCAAATCCCCCCGTTTTGTCCACTACGCAAAACATCGATTATAAGTGGTTGTTCTAATAGTTTCGTCCAGCTCGTTATTCTCGAGCATGCTCATAAAGATGTCAGCCAGTACCGGGTCCTAACGGTGAGCCCATAGCTACACCATCAATCTGGCGATAAAGCTCACCAGTGACGTGAGACTGGATGTTGCTAGTACAGAACATTAATAGCTCTTTTGATCCAACCACAGGTACACCGACGTTTATTTGACGACTTTCGATAGAATCACATGAAAATTGTATTGTTTCGACCAAGGAGACATCGGTTGATGGAGACAAAACATCTAAAGATGGCATTTTTTTTGTCGGATACATTGCGTTTAAACATACGGTCAACAAGGTGCATAAGAACATGTAGCTGTGACACAAGACGTTCACTGATCTGAATGAACCAGATGCCAGATCGACATCTATCAGAAACGCGTTTACGCCAAGTGAGACGAACGTGAGTATTTATCTATGGCCGTCACAACGAGACTGGACCTTGACGTGGTGTGACGGCTTGCGCATCTCGATGACCTATTGGGCTAAACTGGACGGTGTGATCACCACACCGATAGAGTCACTCATACCAGGCAGGCCAATGGTAGAGGTCTGACAAACCAGTCTCCTGGTCCTCCAGGTTGGGGGTTGGAAGAAGGTTGGCATCTTTTTCCGAAAAATGTACCAGTTCTGGTACATTGCCACCCAACCGCTGCCTTGCGGTACAGGCTTTTGAGCCAAAGGCTTTGGTTGAGAACCCTAATCGTTCTCCTGTCTAGGTCTGGGCGTCCTGGCAGTATCTCAGCCCACACACAACCATGAATAATTCACAACACCAGTAATTCCATACTGCATCGGCCGTCTCGCAGTATAAACCGGGTCGCCCTATCTGCTGCATACAGCAGGGTGGATAGGCGAAAACATGCTACTGCTGACCCCTCCCCACTGTCCTATCAAATTTAGCTCTCAGGCCCCTCCCGACCTCCATTTCTGATAATTACTCTACAGGTCCCACAACAGATGTAGCTAACTGTAGTAACACTGAGCCGGTAAGTTCCGTCTCTTGCCTTTCAGCTTCAGGCCTCCCTCGTCCCTTGCTTAGACCTAGAACGCGAATTAATATAGGTGCCTTCAACGTTCGCACGCTAAAACAGATAGGTCAGCAAGCGGCTCTCGCACGAACGTTAGACTCGTTGCATGTCGATGTCTGCTGTATCTCGGAGACTAGAATCCATGACAGTAGTCAACGTATGGAACTAACAGCACCCGCATTGTCTACCCGATACTGGTTATACACTTCGGGTGACTCCACAGCCGCTGTTACAGGTCAGGCTGGAGTAGGTATAGTTCTCAGCACGACGGCCGCAGCCGCATTAGTAGATTGGATTCCTGTTAACAGTAGACTTTGTGCCGTCCGCTTGGCAGGTTCTGTTAAAACCAGCTCTGAACACAAAACCCTCAGAAGGTTTTTCATTTTGTTTCCTTCTGCTCCAAGTGGTTGATGTGACGCAGGCACCAAGGACGCATTTTACTCGGATCTGGCCACTCTCCTTCGGTCGACACGTGGCTCTGATATAGTTCTGGCCGGAGATATGAATGCCCAGGTCGGTCGCCTTGGTGAAGCCGAATCTCGTTTAGGTGGTAGGTTTGGGATAGCATCACATCGATCAGATAATGGTGGGCGATTGTTGCAGCTGTGCGCTGAGCATAAGCTATTTTTAGCCAGTACTGGTTTTAGGCATCGTGCACGTCAATGCTATACTTGGCGCCCGCCTTCTCCGAATCAGGCCTGGTCTCAGATAGACCACATAGCCGTTAGTTATAGGTGGCGGGGTTCCATTCAAGACTGTCGTTCTTATTGGAGCACGTACTTGGATTCAGATCATGCGTTGGTACGTTGTCCGTTTTGTTCTTACTTTTGCTGGGCAACGACCCCACCGACAGCAACGATTAGCTGTGGAGAAACTGTCTTTACTGTCGGTAAGGCATAATTACCAAGCCAGCTTAGAAAGCTGCCCTAATAGTTCTCACCCCAAAGATCCTAATAGTTG
>LOND01006664.1:6055-17603 GCA_014220965.1 Paragonimus kellicotti
AGTAATGCCTTCTTTTTCTTCTATCGTTGCGTGGTGGTACTGCGGCCTGTCAGTAGAACAGCACAGTAGTAACATATCAACTCACCTCTGGTTTAGGTACGAAATCTAAGCAATGACACTACGGATTACTGTCTCATTAAGACGAGTTTTCTGCTCGTGTGTAATGGAATACTAAAAAAGCAGTTACTTAAATCCACGACGCATTAAGCCACTGTTCACAGATACCCATTAACGGGACGTAATATTTAAAATAGTCTTTGAAAATGGAGACCGAATAGCTATTGTGTGAACTGTACAATTGGTCTCGTATAATGCTGTAAACGTCACAGACAAGCGTACGGGCAGTTGTAGATAATGGTATAAAGTAATGTCTATATGCTGCATATGGTTCATCTGTAACTCACAAAAAAGATATCACCATCGGTAGTTGGTTCCCTTAAAACGACTCGTCGTTCTTGTAGTCGCGATCCAATTTGCGCACGGCACTTTTTAAGTCAATCCACGTATTCAGATAAAAAAAGCGCATCAATCTGGACAACACTTTTGAAAGAGCTGTCCACGCCAATCTCGATAACGCGGCAAATTGCCTTCATTACGGTACATATACATATAGATAAAATGTTCAAATAGGACATGTCAGCAGGAAGTGAAACAACAGGGCTTAATAACACGACCACAAAACTGAGGCATGCTAAGCGACGTTTGTCGTTTTGGTAGCATCGCCATAAAACATTGCGCGAGACTCCACAAATGGTGCTATAAACCTAAGAACATAACATGATCTTAGATTGTACGGAAAAACTGCTCGTTTTGATCTTTTTTTTATTAATCTATAGACTTGCATCGTTTATGAATGCAGCTTTTCGTTGTCCATCGTCTGATGAAAAACTATAGTGATGGCACAGTCCGTTAGGGGAATGTCATATTTTTATTTTGTGCACCGTTGCATGCTGGCTCCGAGCTCAGCGTTGTTCTTCAAGCTCTGAAACGTTTACACGAACGTTTGTCAACAGCCAGGTGTCATCAATCGTGGACGAAGGGGCCGGGCGACTTGACCTGAACTGCGCTTACGTCCTGGTGTATGCCCTACTAGGCTGACTGTGGTCACAGTTGTGCGTCGTGCCTGTCCGCTCATCCTACTCGGTTAGGACACTCGTACTTGCCCAAGTCCTTTGGTTTGGACCCCGGGTTTTTTTATCCTGGCCCATACTTGTTGGACGATCTGTACACAACGTTTTAATCCACTTCCCGACAGCTAATTTCTTCACTAAATTTTCCAATAGATTGTGCTCTACTTCTTCTTAGTGAGTAGTCATACACTTATACGCAAGGTGCGATGGCCCGTATCACCACTTTCCCGTCTGTTCAGCGATGTTTTTCTGTTTCTATGATCTCCGGAGGAAATGTGAGTTGGCTCTAAGTATACCGGCTCGGAATACTCACCTCAGTGGCTTTTAACTACTGCATGCATTGCTCTACTATCTGGCAAAAGGGTTCCATCCAACCGATTTGGCCTGCTTGGTTGGATCGCCCCATATCTGATCTCGTGTGACCTAATATTTACTGTTTGTATGACCTGAGAATTTACAGTTTCCCCCACTGATTCACGAATTGGTTCTAATCTGTACTTCACTTCTTTTTAGCCCAAACTAAGGGATCTGTTAGGCATGGCCACTTTGAGAACTGTTAGCGCAGAAGAATAGCGTCAATTGTTAGCAAAATAGTATCAAGAGAGTCAAATACTGTCATTTTTAATCTGTCAACAAAAAGCTGATTATACGGTGGTGATAACTGGTTCAGTCAAATTACCACAAAATGAACATTGCTCACTAGCTCTATCCCTACACTTCAGTAAATACGATATCTGTCGGTTAGCTCCGCAAGATCAGTTGCTTCAACTTAACTGAGAAGCCATAGTCATGGGAGTATTGACTTGATTGGTGAAGATACTTTACTCTCATGCTGAAATGACCAAACAAACTGGATACTATCCAAACGAGGCTGGGAGTAAGCGTTCGGGTAGGATAATCCGCCCACAGCTATTGTGAGGTCAACACAATAGTGGTTACCTCGCTCACATAAAAATTATGAGCGCCGGAATGAGTAGTTCAGTTCAGTGATGATTATGTACTACTGTTGAGAATTAATAAGAGCCAAGAAGTTTGCCTGAATGTGAAAACTGCGACCAAATGTGAGTAGTGCTCAATTCCCAAACTTCAGCCAATAGCCAGTTCACATGAATTATTAAAGTTAAATGTTGGACTAGTGGTTAAAATGATAGATAATTAACTCTGAAAGATTAATTTGCAACATTGTTGCTTAATCTCTATAGTTTTTGAGGCACATCCTAATTTGTTTAAAAATGGCGAACATTCTAGTAACTCTTCCTTGTAATTCGTATCCGTTTTTTACTTATGATTCGAACCTGAAACCCTGTGGCAGATGATTTAATGACACAAAGGGGTTTTCGTTAACATAACTATTTGGTGTATTAGTTTCGTACACAACTGTGACGCTAATATGTGCGTTTAAGTGTGTACTTTACCAGTACCAAATTCGTCTAATAGACTAACATAGATAACGGCCTACATAGTTGAATAGGCCGCCAAAATAGTTAACTAAAATAGTATAGTACTTACAAATTGTACAGAAGTAAAACGCCAGAGGTGTTGCGTCTAGTTAGATTAAAATCTTCACCTTCGCAACTATTTGAGGGAAATACCAGTAATCTGTATTCATGTATGGGCTTTAAGCGAAGTCTGCTGCAAAGTCTTAGTTCGTATGAATTATGTGGTAGATCAGACTCATCTGTAACGGATTTCTTAGGCTGGGCGGGAACACTGGAATTTTGAACAGACTGTCTGGTATCATCATAAAATTATTGGTGAATGCTATAAACATGTATAGACCGATCAGCAGCCTCCAAAACTAGTACCAAATGTCGACCAAGGTTCCAACCGATGTCCTCAAGTCGTTTCCATGATAACACGACCTCAGCAGATCGTAAACGTGATAGACTGACACGCACTTGTTTTTCGTTGCATACGTTAGCTGACCTCTCATTCGTACTACTATGGACAGAATTGTGCACTGTAGCAGAAACTTATCTGCGCTTTATTCCAATTTCCTAAACTTAGGTAATCGTAATAAATGTACGATCATTTTTAAATTTTTCACAACGTTTTAACCTTGACCATCTGAACAGGGATGTCTAACTGCAGTAAATGAGCATTTGTGTCTGTTGTCCCTCATCTAGTTAGTAAACATACAGACTGTGAAATGTACATCAGAGGTGTTAGACCATAGGGGATTTGGATCCTAACGACGGCAATGAAAAAAAGACAGAGGTCTACAAACAAAGCATGCCGAACGATTCCTACACTACAGTTATCAGTAAGTGTGTCTGTATGTGTCTCACATGCCGTGATTATATTCCGTATACCATAACAAATGTTAATATTACCTTGTTTCCATTTTGTTTAAATGGCAATTCTTACGGTGAACTATGGGGCTATTTATGATAACCATGAACGCTTTGCTAAATCAGATTATTGTATCGTGTAAACGAAGGCAGGGATTACAGTAACTGAATGAGGTATTTACAATCATCAAAGCTCAAGAGTGCTGTGAAGTTAGCTTATATATATATATATATATATATATATATTATATATATTTAAAGGTACTAACAACGGACAGCACATTGTTAGTAAATGTGCCGACAATTTACCATTCCTCATCCACCGACAATTGCTTCCAAATTAAAACTATTAGCAAGTGATTCCACAAACCATTTCATCCTCATAAATTCTTAGGTTTGTCAAAATTTAACAAAATATTGCTTATTTTGCGACTGATAAACAGAATTAAATATCTCTAGTTTTCTTACGGCTTTTCCAAAATATAACACATAAGTTTCAGTATCGTGTATAGCCTTTCAAGTTCACGGTTTCCATTTTCTATGAATCCGCATCTGTCTCAGTTCACTTTGAGAGTACAGTGTATTCAGGACTCAGTGATTAGACAAATGAACAGAGTAGTCGGTCAAATACAAGTCAGTTAATACGACAAACCTAAATGCTGACAGAAACGACTGAACACCGATTTTTGTAATTAAATTGTAAACCCAAATTAATAAAGCTAATGTCACATACCACTTATATTAAAGAACAGAACAGCTCAAGCTCACATTAGAGAACAGTGAGGATTGGTGTTTCAGGATGCTATACATCAGTATTCTGCGTCATGTGCAGCAACTCACAAAAGCAATGTATATCAGTTTTCAAGTATTTCTTTAAAATCGTACTGCTCACAAAATCACTTCTAACTGGCAGCTTGTCAAACTTTCATATACACCATATTTCGATTTTCTGATGGGTTCAATATATGACAGAGGTGAGCGTATATGCCATGGTCAGAGTTGGCTTCTCCACTCCAATCTAGATAAGCAGTGAAGATGAATACCTAACAGTCTGTCTAATATTTCGTTTAAACTTGATAACTTTGGCCAACTTTGAGTGATACTCTGTTGGTAACGGTCCATATTCGAACTGCTCACCCGATAATCATGTATATATATATATATGTATATTTATATATTGCCGTGTTTTATATTAACTCGTGCATGCGCCATGTAGTCTAAACATTGTAAAGTTACAACTGGATAAAATATCAATACGCTGAACCCATGACCATAATTGTCTTTCTTACAGCACCCCATTCGATGACTACAATCAACATGTGCTGGTAATGCAGTCCCATTGGTAAACTGCACATATCCTTCCCTATAAAAGTCTACTCGCCGCTTGCTTCAATGCCTGCAGGTCGACAACCATCGCGTAGACACACATTTAACATTCGCTGGTCGAAAACTGGCAACTCTCACTTCTTTTTCGAAGTTGTTCAACATGTAAAGCCAGCCTCACTAACTGGGATTATCAGTGTGAAAGTAAATGACCGATTGGATAATGTCAGCTTAAGTACTATGCAGCGGTTCAGAGAACATTCATCCCAATGTACACTACCAAAACAAGTGTCAGGAACAACCATCAGCGCAACTGATCGTCGACATCGATCTATGATTAACCTGTCTGACACTTCTGGTTCGTACATGCCAGTGTGGGATATCTTGAGCCATGCCTCTTTAAAAGATTGCCAAGTTTTACCTGTAAAGACAATGGAGGAAAAAGGCACTTCAGCCTGGAGTAAAAAACACACAAAAAGCGGAAGTTTAAATTTCGATTCGATCGAGTAAGTTATTCTGTTGATCACTTTATACTCGAAGCTCTTTTTATCGTATTGAATTTGGTGAATAGATTAGCATATCTGACTAACGAGCGGGTCGTGCACACTAAAGAAAAAAAGTAAAAAATAATCAGTTTTTAATTTATTTCATTAACGTGTCGTTTACCATAAAGGATTTCCCCTAACCTGCCGCCCCTCTACGTAGTTTTTGACCAGTATGTTAAAGACAGTTACAACGAAACTGTTAGTACATTTGAATTTTGCTGCACGTTTATGATCCCCCTCAAGTTTACGGTTTCCCAACACCATACCTGTCAAGTAAATAATTTGACTGACTATGATCGATTATTTATTGTCGTGTTCACCAAGTAACTCACAGGCCACCAGCAATATGTCATAAGCATGGCCGGAGTTCTAGTCCCGGCTTTTTGTCCGGAGTTGGCAAGGATATGCACTACTGACGAGCTCTAATGAGAGCGAAACTCGAGTCTAGTGCTTCTTTTCGAAAGGGGCCGACTGGATAGTCTATGGGAATGCGACAGCTGCGATCAATTGTGGGTGATGTTCAACTTGAAATTAACCAAATCCCCTACTACTCATGAGTAATATGTTATAAACCAAAAATGAACTTTCAGTCGCAAACATTTTAACATGTCACCAGAGAATAACTTGACAAAATTGGCGAAGAGAAGAGTCCTGGGATTTGTATAAGTGCGTTTAAGACCAAGGCAGACTGCACCACTACAAAGCTGATCAAAAATGTTATACATCGGTACGCTGTGCATATCACATCAGACAAAATCACCAGCCAAAGAAGGCGCCTACATGTTTTATCGGAACCGTACAATCGTAGAGTCGTCTGGTCGGGATTCAGCGGAACTAAAAGTGCTAAAGAAACAAACTCGATACTTGAACCGAAATAACTTTGCAGTGTATAATAGTGAACGTTCTTTGGGCGATTTAAAGAAATGTAGGGAGGATGGTCTTGCTGAATCAATGCCAAGTGCAGAAACATTTCTATCAAATGGCATTCTTCTGTCAGTGGAATACGGTTATTTTCAACGGCAAAACACAACTCGATTTGATGCACCGAATGTCTAGAATTATTAACGGCATAATCTCCAAAGGAAGAAACTGTATTTTTTTTACGAGAATATTAACAGTAAACGATCACAGACAGTTTGGAATGTTTAGAGCAACACGTGCGAACGGAACGACAAATCTGGACTGAAATCAAAATACGGCATTCTGAAATATCACGGAGTAACGTTTTCTTCATTCACCCAGGAACTGCCGGTTTTCTTTTAAGAAAACAGCATCGCGGTCTATACGCCATGCACATTAGAAGAATGGCTTCTTTTGCGTTAAATTAAGGCATCTGAATGACCATCTCAAATCTCGGACCTCAACCCAGACTGTCAGGCGTAGTGACATATCACAGTCTTCAGTAAACCAACCGAAATGGATTGTGCTCTAAAAGACAAACGGTGGGAGGCTTAACCGAAGCGTGTCTAAACCGTGTATCGAATCCCCGAAGCCAGTTGGACTGACTTCATACTATTGCTTTCTTTTAAGCATGAAACATACGTAAACTGTGTCTTTAATTTTTTTGTAGCCGTTCCTGACATATTGATAAATGAAATGAAGTTGTTAAATTCACAACCAAATAATTTTTTAGATATTTCTATCAAAACCCAATTCGGACAGTGATGTATGGAAAAGCATTGTCCCAAAGCATAAAACGTGTGATAAAGATATTGGACAAATCGGACTAAAAACTGATTGTCTCCGTACCCTGTCACAGGTAGTATGGTTTCATTTGAGTCGACGATGACCACACCTTTCTCATTTTAAGAAGTCTGGATATCACTGGCGTTTGTGTTGATTCATTTTAGGCCGTCCCAACAGAGTTTTCTGGGGTTCAGCAGCGAACGGGATCACACAACTATTGTATACATGTGATAGGTTGACAGACTCAGGGCTGGGTTGGTTCCTACGGAGTGAAAGGACAAAGACTCACCGGGTGCAGAGAGTAAACGATGCTTGACTGCATTCGTTTGTCAAGCTGACGCAGGTTCAAGTTCACACGTACGCGTGGGTGTATTCATACTAAGGAGAATATACACGTACAACATTTTTGGTAAACCGGTAGTCTGTCTGCTGCTAGGTAAACGATGCCGCTCAGATTAGTGTGGGCTTTGGTCGTTGACATCGTCTTCTGATGGCATCCCATATGGTCGCTGTGCCTGAGTGGTTGGAGAAGGCCAATCATTCCGAATGAATCTGAACGGTTGCTGCATTGAACAGCTTAAAGCATGGGCGTGCCAGCACTAGAGTAGAATGCTTGTCGATTCAGTCGCATCTCTAGCCTTGGTCACGGTGTCCAAGGTATGGTTGTCGAACCACTGCAACTCTTGGCCGTTTGGGAATGAACGCTCAGGCAGAGTACAGCATACTCAACTGTATGTGTGCTATGTATTATCTGCCGACTACTTGCCAGCTAACAGAACAGTAGACTGAAAGTACAATACTAGGTCAAAAATTATAAGCCACATTCCATCACCTACGGGATGATCGTAGCATGTGCTGAATATGTAATGAATGTACATTTGTGATGAGTAATCACGTTCATGATCGACAAAGATGCTTAAGATACAGTAGTGTCTAATGAATGATTGCCGAAACAACTCACGGTAGATACCGGACTACATTTAATGTGTATCATCATCTATCCACTTCATTTCACTAATATTTTCCCGTAGGTATCTGCTGAAGAATCAAACTGTCTAACAGTTACAGTTGGTTTAAACTTTTCCCGTATTGCTAGATTTACGTTGTTTGAACAGTACTACGCATTTAGACTACTGTCCCAAATGACACTGAACCTCGTCACTTATTCCATAACACAATAAACCTAACGTGGTACTATGTCGCCGGACACTTAACGCCCAAGTGCAAAACGGAGGACTATAGCATAGTCAGTTATCTTCATCTTGGATTACTTTCAGACAGAACGACGGGACGTATTTTATCACGCTTTGATAATAAGATGCCGTCATCATCCATCTGACCTCTTCAGATGACTCCTTCAGGCACTTCAGCCAACATTCACGTTAGAAAGCACATCATGTGCGCATCAATTGTTTTGCTCGGTGCTTGTGGGCCCTAGGTGACTAGTTCGTTCTGTGTATGAATATGTGTCTGTTTGACTCTAGTTATGCTGAACTACGTTGGATCACACTTTTCTCCGTTCTGTTTCTCGACTAGTAGCCGCGTGCAACCTGTTCAGGAAGAATTATAACGCTGAAACTAGACAACATTCTTGGAACGCAGGTAAGAGAACGATGTGTCGGTGGTCTGAAACCGAACAGCATATTGGACTGGTTTTCATTTATGCGGCCTGTAGGGAAGTGCGGAGGAGAGCACTAGCAAATTTAATGCAAGGCATGTGGGCACGTGAATGGTTAACAGTAAGTCCGTTCGAAGAATGATGAAAACTTTTGTTACAACGAGCAGTATTCATGAGCTACAAAGAAGTGGTCGACCGAGCAAGTTAACAGGCAGCTGGTGTGTTAACAAATGTTCGTCGAAGTTTAAAATACAGTTCTCAAAACAACGTCCGTCGGCTCGCTCGAGAATGTAGCACTTTGGAGTTCGCTGTACACAGATACTCAAAAGACAACAGTTGGCTGTACCAAGAGGCCCGACTACAGGAACTTCAGTTATCATTTTGCACACGGCATTTATCAGAAATGGTTGTACGTTCAGTGGTACTTACCGACGAAGCTTTATTCTCTCTGAATGGAATCATGCAGAAACCACATTTTGGCACCGCGGTTCACCAAAGCTTATTGCTTGGTCACAGTTTGTTAGAATATGGATCATCGAGTCTTTCTTCTCCGATAAAAAATTTGCTAGTGAAACCTCTATCCACGTGACTATTTAGAAATTAGGGCATTTATATCCTCACAGTTGCAGTAAAATGTTGTACCAGCGTCGGAACAACTGCTGTTAATTGAATGCATTGGATTTTAACAGGATAGGCGCAACATCGCATTTATGCACTATGCGTGAGAGATTATCTGAATGAGAAATTCGATCGATGGTGCATCGGTTGCGGTAGACTAAGGGGATGATTCCCAAGGTCGCCAATATTACTTCACTGGATTTTTTCTTTGGATATACCTTAAAGATAGTATCTACAGGGGACGTCCGCAAACACTGAAAGAACATGAAGTGGCCATAAGCTTAGAGTGCAATGCAATCTCTGGGACTACTTTGCATTATGTGTTGGGACCAAACTTAAGAAAAATGTTTTGTATAAACAAAACCGAGAACAACATTTTGAACCACTCTTGTGAAGTTAAGGTTTATATAGTAATGCCTTCTTTTTCTTCTATCGTTGCGTGGTGGTACTGCCGGCCTGTCAGTAAAACAGCACAGTAGTAAAACATCCAACTCACCTCTGGTTTAGGTACGAAATCTACGCAATGACACTACGGATTACTGTCTCATCAAGACGAGTTTTCTGCTCGTGTGTAATGGAATACTAAAAAAGCAGTTACTTAAATCCACGACGCATTAAGCCACTGTTCACAGATACCCATTAACGGGACGTAATATTTAAAATAGTCTTTGAAAATGGAGACCGAATAGCTATTGTGTGAACTGTACAATTGGTCTCGTATAATGCTGTAAACGCCACAGACAAGCGTACATCAAGAATATATGGACAGTTACAGATAATGGTATAAAGTAATGTCTATATGCTGCATATGGTTCATCTGTAACTCACAAAAAAGATATCACCATCGGTAGTTGGTTCCCTTAAAACGACTCGTCGTTCTTGTAGTCGCGATCCAATTTGCGCACGGCACTTTTTAAGTCAATCCACGTATTCAGACAAACAAAGCGCATCAATCTGGACAACACTTTTGAACGAGCTGTCCACGCCAATCTCGATAACGCGGCAAGTTGCCTTCATTACGGTACATATACATATAGATAAAATGTTCAAATAAGACATGTCAGCAGGAAGTGAAACAACAGGGCTTAATAACACGACCACAAAACTGAGGCATGCTAAGCGACGTTTGTCGTTTTGGTAGCATCGCCATAAAACATTGCGCGAGACTCCACAAATGGTGCTATAAACCTAAGAACATAACATGATCTTAGATTGTACGGAAAAACTGCTCGTTTTGATCTTTTTTTTATTAATCTATAGACTTGCATCGTTTATGAATGCTTATGACGATCCGAGTTAATGAGAGAAAGCTGAGTGAGTTAGAATCAGAGCAGGCTGAAGTTGTCCGATTAGAGTAACTATTCAAACACTGTTCCAAGTAGCAATTACAGAATGTATGCTGCATTTCGTACGTTAAAATGGATTCGTTGACTCAGGAGACAAGCGAAGTGAATATCTTCTTTGACATTTCAGACTAACTACGTCGAGACAACTAAACTTGTAAAATTCGTCTTAACAAGTGAAACGCTTGATTCAGTTATAGACGAGACTTGGAACTTCATTAGAATTTCTGGTTTAGGCTAACTTTAAAATTTTAAACACTTTGTACAATCCCGCTGTTCATGCTATTTCTCTTGAAAAGATATTAACGGTAAATTGGAACTTATGAGGAAACGGATAAATTTACACTCGCGAATTTCCTAAAGTTCATTCTGACACTCTATACTGAAAGCAAACAATAAGATTTTAATCATAAATTTATTTTTGCTCTTTGATTACTGTTGTGATTAGCAGCGTTCATTGTTAGACTGCCAAGATTTCTAATGTGAAATAAATTTTGAGGACTGAACTCAGAATAGTAAAGTAAACGTACATAATCTTATTTGAGTTTTGTTATATTGTGAAAATTAATTGTTCGAGGTTACTGGTATTTACATAACCATCGTTATACTATATGCTTTTAACGTGGTTCGATAGAGTGAATATTATTTATTCATAGACTAATATAACGCAGGCACAAATTTTTATGAGAAAGAGCAAAATCACTTCGGCATAGAGAGAGATATGAACTTCTCAAATTCAATGCTACAATTGTGAATAGCAATTTCTATTACAAAACACATTATAGTTGTCAGAAAACTCGATCGCAGAACAAGAAGACAGTTTCTCAAAGGTGCGGTTCCTTATTTCAGAGAAATTCTGTCAAATTGCTTTGGGTGTTTACTGACAAGATAAATGTCTGCTTTTAGGTTGAGGCTAATGATACAACAACCCAGGTTACATGCGAATAAATAACACTGAAAGAAATCTATAACTTTCCGTGGAGTATTTTGAGTC
>LOND01006665.1:13994-27397 GCA_014220965.1 Paragonimus kellicotti
CGCTGCACCAAGAAGGCTAAAATGAATGCTGATCAGAATGCAAAGGCATGACGTCGAATTGATTTATTAG
The DNA here is from genome assembly GCA_014220965.1 of Paragonimus kellicotti. Classification (NCBI taxonomy): domain Eukaryota; kingdom Metazoa; phylum Platyhelminthes; class Trematoda; order Plagiorchiida; family Troglotrematidae; genus Paragonimus; species Paragonimus kellicotti. The sequence goes on from LOND01006665.1 coordinate 14,065, forward strand.
CCGGAGACCCAGATGCACATAGCTGACACTTTGTCCAGAGCTTGTGGAAAAGGTTCCGCCTGCGAAGAGCTTCATTTTGACACTATTGCGGCTATGGATTACACTATGACGGAAACCGCCCTAATCACCGACCTAAAAGAAGCGACGGCACAGGACGCTACGTTACAACGTCTGGCTGAAACTATTAGAAACGGGTGGCCACACGATAAGAAAAAGTTGCCCGAGGAACTAGCAGTCTTCTTTAGTGACCGCGATCAATTTATCCAGGAAGACGGCTTAATATTCAAAGGTGAAAGAATCGCAATTCCGAGATCATTTCAGCGGAAGATGTTGGAGCATGTTCACTTGGCACATACGGAGTAAACAGCTGTGTCCGGAGGGCAAAGGAGCTTTTCTATTGGCCTCAGATGTCGAGTTCCATAAGGGACTACATACAGAGCTGTAATGCGTGTCGGACTATTGACTCGAAACAAACCAAGGAAACGATGCTGATGCGTCAAATCCCTAAAAGACCCTGGCAAATATTATCGGCGGACATCTTTGCATTTAACAATAAGCAATACTTGGTCACAATAGATCATTTCAGCGATTTCTACGAATTAGAATGGCTGAGTTCCACTACTTCCAGCGCGGTCGTTAATAAACTGCGAGCCCAATTTGCGCGCTATGGTATACCTGAGATCTTTTCAGACAACGGACCACAGTTCATTGGCACGGATTTTAGAACGTTTGCTGAAAAGTGGGGATTCCAGCACCGTACAAGCAGTCCGTACTACAGTCAGTCAAATGGTAAAGCCGAAGCGGCGGTCAAAATGGCAAAGCGACTGCTGCAACTGGCACAATTATCTGGAACCGATCCATATTTAATGTTACTGGAGAAACGGAATACTTCTACTGAAACTATGTCCCACAGCTCAGCTCAAAGAATGTTGGGGAGAAGAACACGCACGCATCTACCGATAATAGGAGAACTGCTAAAACCCCAATCGCCGAACGAAACCGAAGTGCACGACGATTTGAGGAGACGAATGCTAACCCAAAAGCGATACCACGACAAAGGAGCCCGCGACCTACCGGTTCTACAGGTGGGCGACAAGGTATGGGTACAGTGCGTTCCAGAAAACCCACGGCGATGGATAGAAGGAGTGGTGGTGAGGTACTGCGGTTATCGGTCCTACGAAGTAGATTCCGGAGGAATAGTGAAGAGGAGGAATCGGGTGCATTTGAGAAAACGAGTACCACCGGATGAAGAGCACCCCCTCAAAGAGGAGAAAGGATTATCACGAACCAGGAGTGGATTATGCTATGAAAAAAGGAAGGATGTAAAGGGATTGGATTGGACAAACACATCGATACGAAGTCAACCAGTGATTCGCAGAAGGCTGTCGTTGTTTGGCCGAGTTGTCTGTGAAGTGAGTGCACTTAATGATGCGGGGCAGTGAAAGCCGTAAGGAAGCTGTCTTGCTGATGACGCCTTACTTTCACTTACAGCTCGGTTGTTTGTTTGCAAGGTGTAGGCGCCTTGATGTTGTATGTTTGAATATAGACGTAGCTATTTTTAGTAGTTAGGTCCACTTCCCCTCCTCTTTTCTTCCTTCCTATATAGATTTTTTTTTCGTGGTTGTGTGGCAGTTAAGCATCAGTGTGAACCACTGATGTATTGCTGTCTATGATGATGATGATGATGATCACCACGTGTTCAAATACATTACGGTCCAGAAAATCCAAGCGGTCTCTCTTGCGATGTTTCTCCATATGGCCTTGGTGGCAAGCTATTATAAAAGCCTTTAGATGTTTTCAAACGTCGCACCTCTTATTGCGATCGGATAATGGTCGCGGCAGCTTGACAGGGAAGCCTTAGCTGCTATACTTGGTGGAAAACGGTCTCACCAGCGTATTCTCGGACGACGGTTCACAGTTTTTATGAACCACAGGCCTTCTATTTCGCAACTGGGCAAGGAAAAAGAGATATAGCAAAAAACGAGGTCACCAAACCTCTACTGCCTGAAGGACGATACATCCATGGCTGAACGAACGACCCTTGCCAATATACCTCTGCACCAGTCCGGGCATCGACGTCGTTCAAAAGACCGTTTTTAGGTCGCACAATCTAGTTTCACACGCGTCTGATGACCTACCGATAACTATTTGAATCAGTCGGTAAATAACCTTGATGCGATTATACGTACTTAACGCGTAAATACCACAAGGAGTGGCAAACGTGTTAGAGTATAAGAAACAAAGTAATGCGTAAGGTGAAGAAGAGAAAAAATGTAGAAAGAAGATACAGCGATGAATACAGAGACCCGCAACACCAGCGCCAATAACTTCTACCCTTCACCATATCGAACAGCATCCTCAACCAAAGGTGTTTATTGTTTTCCGAACCCTAGCCAGGAAGCCGGGAGTGCCCTGCTGAAGCAAGCCTTACAGTGAGTGTCTTCATACCCCAAACCCAAGACGGAGTTGGCCATCAAGCTGCCACTTCCAGCCCAACCTACCATTCACAAACAAGGCACGATGTGACAGGCGGTGAGTTGGCATTCGTAAGATGTGGTCAAGTCAACGAAGCCTGTGAGACGAGATCAAAATGCTCAAGGGTCGACAGAGTTTATCCGTCCCGAAGACACGTCGGCGAACTTCGTCATTGCTGACACGGTGTTCCCACCACATGCCACTAACGCTTCGGAGACACGATGGTCGAAAACGGGTACTCTAGGAACATCTTCCAAGTGAAAGGACCAGGTTTTGCAGTCATACAATAGGACGATTCCAACGGTAGCATTGCACACTCGGCCTTTCACAGAAAGACTGAGATCATGCCGACGCCACAGATGGCGTAAGTTGGCAAACGCCATCCGAGCTTTTGCTATGCGATTTGTGATCTCATCAGACAGCTGCGGAGATATCCGAACTTCTGAACTACCTCCAACTGCTCTCCGCCAAAGGTGAGGGGAGGCACAGAGCCCTTCCAATCTTGCAACAGCACCTTGTACATTAGTAAGTGCAAAAGCCATACCAAACTAACGATCTGAAGCCTCCAATCTGCCTACGATGGTTTCGGCTCTTTGCGAACCCTCTCAGATTAAGGTGATTTCGCCTGCATATTCTACGTCTCGAAGTCGAGTGTCTGGGAGCAAATTCACACCATCAGATTCGCAGTTTGTCAGGGCACACTCCAGGATCTCGTCTACTGTAAAGTTGAATAGGAAGTAAGAGGATGGTAAACTTTGTCGCAACCCATTTGAGATACTGACGGCTGGTGACACGCTGCCATAAGACCTAAACCTGCTCGAGGTTTGATATGATTAGGACAACACTGATGAAACAGTGGCTGTCACACAAACTTCGGGTATACTTTTGGAAACAGAATTAGCTTCTGATAAATATTAATTTTGAGGTGTGTTCGGTTTCCAAATATATTCGGAAGAATGTTGTTATTTCTAATATCAACCTCTTAATATTTTTGAAGAGAGCAGGGAGGAAGTATAGTCCTAGAGCTTTGTCGCGTTTCAACAACTTAAGTCCCACAACCAGTTTTGCTTCCGACGGAAGGTCATGAGAAACGCAACAATTAGCCGTCGACTACATAGGCTGGCTAAACCGTACCTCAGTGTTTAGTTTGTCAGCCGCACCCAATTAGTGACAAATGAACTACCTTTGGTCATAAGACCAAGTGATGCTAAAACTTTATGCAAAAGATTAGTTAGATGTGGAGTCAACGTTTAAGTTCTCGACGGTTGCCATCATAGGCAGCACCGAGGGGAACCAAACAACGTTAATCAGTCATGTTCATCAGCATGACAAAAATCCAATTCAATTACAAATGTAAAGCTCTTTCAGAACTACTATTCCGGAACAAGCTGTCATAGCCACTGAGATTTGACCACAGAGTTCATGTTTTCCCACCTGACCTGACTTGAGTAGTTTCTTCGCCAGTGTCACTTGATAAGCGTTCTGCATATTCTATCATTTCGAACGGTACTTGAATTTACTACACTTGCGATCACACATCTTTCGAGTAAGTGACAGAAGGAAACGAGTCATAACAGCGTGATCCGAGTCTAGGTGGTTGATCCAAGATGCAAGACGGTCTTTAGCTGCATGCAATACGATCGATCTATGTCCACGGCTGAAATGCACAGGACCGTCTCCATGTGATACAATGCCTCTTCCTGTAACGAAGCGCATTACATGGAATGCAAAGGCTGTGACAGGCAAACATTTGCAACAGGAGTCGTTGTTACTGCCTTGTGTCCGGGCACCAAATACACCGCCCAGAAACTTTTTCTGAGTAAGACGATCAAGTTGAGCAGTAGAATCACTTGCTGATAGGGCAATGTTTGTATATTTGGTCCGCATCAGACAGTCGATGGCGTCGTAGAATACATGCCTGATTGCATTTGAACAAGTGTGTATTAGAACGTACACTGTTGACACAAACATGGAAAAAGTCTCTGACTTGTAAAAAGATGTCTGACAGTACGCAAGCGATGGTTCACTGGGGTTAGAGTGGATAAACATTACTCGGCCCAGGAACTCAGTGCGATCCCCATTCTGGTGTGACCACAAAATTCGGCTTCAGCAGCACCAAAGGCACTGAGGAAGATGCGCTTGAATCAGCAATCATCTGAAGTCAAACACAAGTGGATCATGTTGACACAGTATTACACAGGCATCTCGGAAACGCGGTATGCATCCAGATCCACACTTAACACATCACTCGCCGGAACAGGTTTCTGGCTTATGCGTCAGAGTGCAGAGACTAAAAGTGTAAGTGCTTACCAATCCTCTCGGCTTCAGAAAACAAATGTCAACTGCAGGGAAGACAGAGAATTGAGAAGTTAACTAGGAGGGACAAGCTGGTAAACGATTAAGAACGAAAAGCAACAACTTATACTTCCGCATGATTTGTGCTGCTGAATGGGTTGTACACGAGAGATTCTGTCAGAAGCCTGATTAAACAATTTGATCTGCGAGGCAACAGAAGAAGACTTTCTTATCCGACCTGTGCTATCTTGTCAAGTATGTACGCTGAGTTTACCTCGATGGTTGTACTGCCTAAAACCTCAGTCCCGTCAGATACAACCGGCCAGCTTACAACTTCGCGGATACTCCATTTTGACGTCATCGTAACTTTTAAGTGCTCCTGCCAGAACAACATCCATCACGCAGCTGAAGAGTAAGAGAGTGTTCGGAAATTCTAATGAAAGTCGCGGCAAGGCTGAAAACTCTTAAGAATACTGTAAACAACGCAATCCGTACTCAGAATGAATACACGAGGATTTCAACAGGACAATCCCTCTACGATTGAGCCAACCACAGACGGCATGTATATCAAACGAACCGGAAGTTGTCTATAGACTAAAAATACCATACCGATACTTCGGCGTGCGTTTCGAGGCGGATACAAAAGCAGAGAGACATATGGCTTTCTGTTTCAAAGCGACTCGAATCGGGAGATCTGTGTACACATTCAGCGCGATAGACCACGCCAAAACATCTGATGGTTGTCACACGTTCTGACATCTTGTGAAAAGATGGAAGTGACCAATGACAAGTACCATTTACGAGGTGCTTTTTACACGACCACACAGAACGGAGGTGCACAGACAGTTTAGACGACAATCTCTCACAGCCACCGTCAAAAGGATTGAAGAAAATGAATCCCTACCTGGGGCATTATCAAGTTTTAACAGCTTCAGCTTCTGAGCCACTATGCTTCAGACAATCGTCGGAGCTAGCAAACCTAAGCACATTGTGTTGATCGTTTACAGACCAGTAAAGCTGCTCCGTAAAGTGCTCAACTCATCCCACAAGTCGCTGCAACAAGTTGTTAACTTATCAGTCACCCACATCACAAGTATTCTTAATAATTCTATACCGGTGACCAACCAAGGGTCATGGAAAACAACACCCGATTATTTACCAACAAAAGTGTTTGGCCATTTCTAGCTCGTTCGGTCGAGTAATCCTTACGGGTCACACACAGGCTTCGCGTAAAATTCCTTCAGATCTCGACAACCACTATCTTACTTAAAGTAGGAGGAGGTCGCAGACAATCATTCATAAGTTCGGTCGAACCAGTAGAAATACAACTCTGTACATCTGTGAAGCTCTTTTGGAAGAAACGGTTATAACTGGATGCTACCATAAATCAAACAGCTACATATAAGCGTAGATCACTAATGGCGGTGCGTCAAAATCCAAACTCGAAACACACAACTTGGCGGCCTTTTCATCGAACTGAGGTAAGCAATTTTGACGTTTGTATCACCAGTATACACAATGACGTCTTAAAAAATCAATAAACCTTATCAGTATCTTATCTACTAGCAGCTGGAGCAAAGGCACATAAGAAAGTAGCATTTTTCGGTCTCTAGATAGACCCTGTTATAAGTGATAACTATGACGGTGCACAAACAATCACTCACTCGGATCCAGTCGCACAAGCATCCCTCCGCCTTCGTATTCAGTTTCACCATCAGAATCGGCCTCGCGGCCACTTGAGATATTGGAAAACAGCTGCCAATCCTTAGCATTGTCTACTGGCGAGTTCAAATGGGTGATGATGCCAGAATGATAAACGAACGTTTCTGAAACGTGGTGTGGGTCCAGTTTCAGAACTGAAGCAGTGTCATCCACAGCGGTTTGCTAAACCACTTGTCAAAACGTGCGGACCGGAAAACTGACATCTACCGGCTGTCTTGGACTGGTGTGCTGTAACATGTTTTAAGTTTCGCGTTATCTGTGTCACAAAGAAGTAACCTCTCGGAATTAATAAGTAAACGGTCTGACTAGCTAGGCAACAGGACAAAAAGATTACTCGCGGGACCTCGAAGGAAGTCAGTCGCTTATAGTAGCTCACTTGGCATAGAGGGCCATCCAGGCCGGGGCATAGTATACATATGGGCATCAGAGTCGAGTTACTATCGCAAGATAGTCGAAGAGGTCTGGAGGGAAATTAGACAACGAATGGTGGAAACTGACAATCATTGGGAAGTAAACCATATCCGTCTTAACTGCGTTTTCGTTGTACTTACACACAAAACACGTTGAAGACACCTCAATTTGTGTGGCAGAACCAGCTGGATGAAGTCATGAAACTGAGCAATACAGGTATAACAGATACTATTTCATAAGCGAGATGAGGGGGTCCTCACGTTCAGGCACAGAAACCAGTTATAAGGACAACTATCTGAGCGTACACCATTCAACTACAGCGCTTAGTACTAGAAATGAGAAAACTAACTGAATACTACTGTAATTTAGAAACACAACAAAAGAGAACACAGCAAAACGAATTCGAAATGTTCTCACCTTGGTGGCAGCTAAGACAATAGTGGTTAGTTGAGATCGATCACCCCATTCGGCTAGGAATGTGAGTACGAAAGCTTCCGCAAGAACCGGGGATAAAATGCGCTTAATAGCGTCACGCAACCTCCCACGTAAGTAAAACCGTGAAGACGGTGGATCGACTTTTCCAGTTTCGACATCAAGAGAGGATTGGGCAAGTTGCGACTTAACTTCTTCATATTCTTCTTGTGCGTCAGTAGGCGACATTGTATATGCTAGGAGAATAGATGAGTGATTTGGTAAACCATCAAACCTACCGTCATACAACATCTTAAGTCCGAAGACTAGGAATAGAACGCCAGAACAGTAAAAAGTGAAAGATCGTGGAATTATCGTAGTAGCGTACCCCAGGATAGCTGTGCGGGTGTGTATGGGAATCAGCTGAAGGCATGAAATACCTGAAAGAATTGTCATTGTTGCTAACGCCCCCATAGCACCAGCGTAAACTAAGCAACGAGGATGTTGCATTGCCATAATGGCGGCGATGAAAAATGTTTTATCTCCCAGCTCAGATATGATGATTACATACAGAGATGCTGATAAACCTCTCAAAAAACTATCCATGAAATGGAAGTGTTCAGTATCTATTTGTTTTGCAGGTGACAGCTTCAAGCGTTATTACATCGTGGAATGAACGTACAACAGAGGGCTGATTTGATGTGCTATCTTCTAATACCCCACATAATGAAAACCTGAGGTGCCCCAAGAGTAGAACACACGAAATATGCCTCATGAAGAACAACATATCGGAACCATCGAACTATGTACATAACAAAAGATACACAGATACTTTCTCACAAGCGCACAATAAGAACACGAAGGGGGATGGACACACACATCCATATTTTCAGTGCAAGATAATTAAAATTCGAAGTACTGTATTGATTCGCTCGAAAACAAGAAAATTATGACGTAGGTAACCACTGCGTCGAAGACCTTGCAATGAAAACAGATAATGCCACTTTCATTGAACGTTTCATAAAAAGCGCGTAAAACTGAATACTCTTCATTGTTCATTGATAGGACGTAGGAATCGCCGACTGTGTTGGCCGCTACGCTGAGCGTCTGGACACCGGAATAAGCAGGGCGTTAACTATCCTCCTTCTTCCAGCGCGCCATCATATGCACATCTAGGAGCCGCTTAAAGACCACATCATTGGGTGCTAGCACCACCTGCGCTGGTAGCGCATTCCAGCTACTGACGGCCAAACCGTGACAGTCGGAATACGGCGTGAATTCGCCCCGACCGCTGCTTAAGATTTGTGAGTGGATGGTTTCGTAATCTGTGTTCATTTCGGAGGGGAAAGTCTGCCCTGAGCTCCCCGCTCATGTGAACTCGGAGTCGCCTGTATCTCTGGGGTTACCTGTTCGGATGCTCCTGCTGCCGTTTATAAGACAGGCCTCATCTCCAACAACCATGCGTGTGGCTGCCCTCTGTACTCTTTCAAGTTGAGCTACCTCACTTTGTGTACAGGGGAACACTGCGGCGTGGCCGTACTCTAGTCTCGGACGAACATGAGATGAGAAGAGTAAGCAAAAGGCCTCCTTGGACACTTTAGCAAAGGATCGACGGATAGCCCAAGCACTCTCCTAGCTTCAGCACAAGCCTGCGTTGTGTGAGCCTGTGTTTGAGGTGTCTGACACCAGCACCTCCGAGGTCACGTTCTGTATTACACTGTGTTAACAGGTGACCTCCAACATGATATGCCTTGACATCCCTGATATCTCCCAGGTGCATGAAGGAGCATTTTTGTGGGTTTAGAGGCAAGCTCCATTGAACTGTCCATGTTGAAATCGTATCTAAGTCCAGTTGCAATATTTCGCTATCCTCGTCTGAAGAGACTGTCCTCCACACTTTCATGTCATCAGCGAAGACGAGGACAGGCGACTGCAACTGGTCCAATAGATCATTGATGAAAACCAGAAACAGCAAGGGCCCGAGTACTGACCCTTGTGGCACACCACTTGGGGCAGGCAGCCATTCAGATAATTGCTGGTTGACCCTAACAGCGAATGACCTACTACGGAGGAAGTCTGCTATCCAATTTATTATAGGCGAGCTGACAGCGTACGCTAACAGCTTGGTGAGCAAATGATTATGCGGCACTCTGTCGAAAGCCTTGCTGAAGTCGAGAAACACCACGTCTGGAGTCTTACCGTTACTTTTTGCTTCCAACCCATCGCTCTCTGGCAAGCAGGAGGTTTGTCAAGCAAGATCGCTCTCTCCGGAATCCGTGCTGCCTCTCGCTGAGAGTCGAGAGTTGATCCAGATGCCCCTGAAGACGACGATCAACCAGCCGTTCCATTATTTCACAAAGCACGCAAGTCAAGCATACCGGTCGTAGTTGACAGTTTTCGATCGTATTCCCCCCTTACACGAAGGCGCAACCACTTCTAGTTTCCACTCCGTTAGCAGTTTGTCTTGCTCAGAGACCGTTGATACGGGTCCGTTAGTGACACGTCTAATTACTACCGCCAGTTCACTAAACAACAAAGGATGGATGTCCGGGCCTGGAGCTTTACTGGCAATTATCGGCCCTAGCTCGCGTTCCACCTCGTGAACGCCAAATAGCACGTCGACAGGGCACGGTCCAGTGTCGTCGAATAAGACAGATTGCGCATTATCCTGGGAGTAGACCGAATCATGATACCGAGCCATTGGCTGAGCTTGTCGAAGCCCCCAACAACCTTGGTTTTCGCTGGCCCATCAGTGCCGGAATTTCCGGGTGTTGTCGATTCAGCGGCTAGCCTTTTCTCGTATCGCTAGCGCTGTGATAGCTCCAGGGTACTACATTCATTCCGTGTTTCCCGGTACGCATCGTGGGTACCATGGCCAGCCCGGTAGCTCATAAACTGCCGGTGTCTTCGCCTGAGGGTAGTACGCAATTCAAACCTGCTGGCAGCTTCTGAAGCCCTTAACCAGTCCGTGATTCTAAAATGGGCGTGATTTTGAGTCCTGCGGCGCTACAAGCGTTCAGCGATGTGAAAAAACATTCAGCGACGCAACGATCTTTGTTCAGTTCAATCCAGAGCCGGATACTCATTTGGTCCTCTCGACCGATGCATGTAATCATCTTGTCTGTGCAGTTCTTCTGCAATGCGTGGGCAGCGAATCACGATCACTCTTATTTTATTCCCAGAAGCTGTCATCCGCGCATGCCAACTTTACCATCTTAGATCGTGAACTGCTTGTTATCTATTTGTCCATTCGACCTTTTCGTCACTTGTTATAAGGAATAAACTTCACCGTTTTAACGGACCATATGCCTTTAATCTACGCCTTTAATGCTATTTAGGACGAATATTCCCCTCGCGAAATCGTTCTCATATGTTAACGCACCTTCACGTACAGATCTCACGACACATCGATGGAAACTCCAACGTGGTTGCAGATGCACTCTCGAGACTTCATGCTGAAGCGGTTTCTAGCCTGCAAGACATAAGTTTCAAGAAAATAGCTGAAACCCAAAGGTCAAGATGCCGATTTTTCATTCATCTTCCATATCCTCTTTCCAGGTTCCCCGTTTCCCTTTTCTCGGCCCACTGTGTGATACTTTCAGCGGACATTCCACGTCTAATTCTGCCTCATCCTTTGTCGACCTCTTATTCCGTATACATTCTTTGTCCCACCCTGGTGTTCGCGCCACGATCGTTCGAACTGCTGTATGTTATGCTTAGCTATATATGAAAAAGGTATACGCCGGTGGACTGAACCATGCCTCCGTTGCTAGAGGAGAAAAGGTAACACTCGTCACACCGCCAACACGCCCATGGTAAGCTCTCAAACCAATACACATTTTTCTCAACGTCCATGTGGACCAAGTTGGTCCATTACTCTCATCAAGCGGCGAAACGTTCCTGTTTACATCCGTCGACAGATTTGCACGATGGACTAGCACCTCTCTCTCTAGCAAAATTCCGTCCAAAATCGACACAAACGTTTCTTTAACACTGGATTGCAAGTTTGTACCATGTTCGTAGTACTTGCCCGCAGTCGCAAATTCCAGCCATCCCCGTTTTCTGTGACCTCACTACTTTGTTGGAATTGTTAACAAACGCCCCGACGGCTGCATACTATCCTGCTGCTAATGGTATCGTTGAGCGTTTTCATTGACAGTCGAAAACATCGCCTTTGGCGTAGTCAAAACAGGGTTGGATACAGCGCTTAACACTCAACTTACTGAGCATCAGATCCGTCCTCAAGGATGACATAACGGGGTTCCACCGCCGAATTAACCTACGGAACGACAACACGTCTCCCAGGTGATCTTTTCAATCAAGACACACAAGCTGCAATAGATCTGACGAGTTACGCGCGCCGTCTCAAATCACATATGGAAGCACTCCGTGCCTTTCCGACCCGACACCATTCCTGGCCTCAACAACTCAACAAAGATTTGATGACTTGCACTCACGTCTTCGTTCGTTGTGACGCAGTTCGGCGCTCACTTCGACCACCTTATGATTATCTTTTCAAAGTGATTTTATGAACAGCGAAAGGTTTCACCGTCGAACAATCCGGAATGCACGTCACCGTGGGTGCTTAATTGCTTCGAACCGGCCTGCGTCGACACGCATCAGGAGCCGCCTCTCAAACCATTACTCATGTTGCTGAACCACAGAACCCTGAAGCATCCATCCCTTCCACTTCCCACACATTCAACTCTCCACCCACAATTGACAGTGATGACAGAACACCTCCTCTCCGTCCGTCTACTGAACAGACTCATACATCATCACCCTTTCCTCATCCGTCTCCACTCCGTCCAACCACGCGTTCCGGTAGGCATGTTACTTTACCAGCCCGTTTTCCGTTGCTAGCTTTCATACCCCTTAATCCAACTTATCAAACATATATCGGGCACTTATCTTTCATAACTGCCCTGCGGGGGGAGTACTGTAGAGTTTATTATGTTTGTTCACAAACGACGCTTCACTTTTGTACAACAACCTTTCGCATCACCTTTGCATGTTGTTCAAATTGATAAAAGTGACCTTGCAAGATAATACAAAATTTGTGCACACCGGTCCGCTCTTCTCTCCGTTGCGCAGTCGCTTGACGATACTACACGGATCTTTCACCCAATTTTTTAGCTCCGTCGTATTACGAACATCGTCGCAGCTCCGATCGCGTTTCAGCAGTCCACGGTAACTCCGTAATATCCCCACTTTCGGATGCTGGTAATTTGGAATATTGTGGTGGTCATTTCGCAACACGTAAACACCTCCTGTGAGTCAAATCCTTTGGTTACTGTATCTTGCTGGTACCTTGTAACTATTCTGTTTCATTTTTTCCTTTCGTTCTCACTGATTACCTGGGGAGATACATGCGCATTGACTTATGCTATTCAGTAACTCGTCTTGGGCACTGCAGGCAATGGGCGGAAGCAGTAAATCTTTGGTTACTGTATCTTGCTGGTACCTTGTAACTATTCTGTTTCATTTTTTCCTTTCGTTCTCACTGATTACCTGGGGAGATACATGCGCATTGACTTATGCTATTCAGTAACTCGTCTTGGGCACTGCAGGCAATGGGCGGAAGCAGTAAGCGACGGCTTTTAATGGTTGCGTTTTTCCAGGCGGGGAATTCCTGGTGATGGAAAGGAACAAAATGCTCAGCAACTATGCACTACTCCATATAGCCTCATAGGCGGATTCATTATGCTGTAAACAACGAGGTTTAGTGGGTTTAACAGATTAGTGACGGAGGTAGGGGGCTTTGCTTCTCTGTGGTTCGCAAAGGCAGGCTGAAATTTCAGCAATTGGTTGTGAATCCAAAACCTATCAGCGTCAGCTTTCCAAGAAGTAGTGTGCAGATTCAACATAATAAGCAATTATGGCGTTGACAGGGATTGGGCTTGAAGGCCGTTCCAAAGAAAAAACTGTCGTTTTGGTGCGATTCCTTGTCTTCAAATATTTCAGGCAATGTTTAACTGAAATTTTCAGGCAAAGTACATACTGCTCATCACGTGGAAAC
>LOND01006666.1:13300-30702 GCA_014220965.1 Paragonimus kellicotti
ATCATATCTTTTCGATATATGGACTTCTATTTCATTCCCTCTAATTTTGCTGTTGCTGATGCAACTTCCAATTACACAGACCAGGCAACGACTTCCATAACTTCATTACACAACAATAAACCTACATGATCACGACAATTTTACAGAAACACTCTACACTATGAGACTGCAAAGCATACTCTGAGGTATTTGGTAGACGCAAAACAACATCCAACACTGTCTGTACTGCTTGAAAATTATCAAACATCATGACGTCAGCATAATCAAAATCAGTCTTCCACCAGGTAGCGGATCCGAATGAACACTGCGTGCCACAGATAGTCCTCCATTATTTCGTCCGTGACAACGTTAGACAAAAATGGTGGAAGTGAACAGCCTTGACGTACGCCGCTCCTGGTGCTGAAACTGTCAGACAGTTCACCGTAAACCCTAACCTGAGCTGAAGTATGGGAATAAAGCGCCGACAGTATGTTTGCGCACAGGTTAAGTACACTACTGCGCTTAAGGAACTCTAACAGTGTAGAACGACCAACCGAAGAGAATTCAGCTTCACAATCGAGAATCGACGAAGTACAGTGGATATCAGAATCCTAGTGATGACTGCGAAAAGGCCAATCTTCCGTGGCTCTCGGAAAAGGCCCTGATCATATTCTCCTGAATATGGGAACTAGTAGAGAAGGATGTTTTCCATCGTCCACACCAGTTGAAACAACAGAATCAAGGTCTGTACTAATGTCTTCCTCAACTTCTTTGAAAAGTGTCGACATAAAGCCATCTGTACATGTGTTTGAGAGCTTAAATGCAGCAGCGGACCACAGTTTTGGTAAGTGTTTCTAAATCGACTGATCACGGCTCTACATCGAAATGTTGTGGCAATGAAACAGTCAAATCGGGCCAGCTATGGCTTTCGGAGCCATCTGTCCAGGAGTCTAACCCTCTGGACGTAGTATGAATGGACATGCCGTGTTGATAGTTTTACTGAAGGACGGATGCCCTCGGCTAGTAGTATGAATAACTTGAAGTCTGCCAATGTACTCTGAAGCAAGAGTGACTTTCATCAACTTCTCATAATTCGACGTATGATCAGCAATCAAGTTACATCGAGCTTGACAGACTCGGCCACTAACCCTCCTTAAGCTGTATGATGAGCAGCTCTTGAGAGGAGTATCCTGTTGACCTCCATCAACTCTAGAACACTGTAGACCTAACTTATACAAACTTCTTCACTCAAGTTCGCGTACCATAAGTACCTGCTCCACGAATGACCTGTGATGTTTCGATTCAGAAGCATATCGGAACGTTAAGGGGTTGAATCTGTTAAGGCTGCATTTTGGGATAGTTTGTTACATGTGCTTCAACGTCGGCTAACCAGCTTCGCTATAGGGTGGTGGGGCCGATGCTGGGCGAAACAAGGAATGGAAAGAAAGCGTAGCAACACACAGTCTGTGTATAATGATGTGGTCCACTAAGGATGATATACCTGAACGAACTCGTGAGACCTGTAAGTAACAGCTACGTGGTCAGTTCGAGACTAGATCTGACTCTGATAAAGGGGCACCAAGGCACAGCAATGACACTTACCACGTCTGAAACTTAGTGGTACCTAAAAACAGCTTCATTTCGGGGCACAACTGCAGAGCTGCAAATATAATGAAAAGATTTACAGATATTTGGTGTTTAGAGCTGGCCATAATAAAACCTGTCAAGCGGACGGTACAGTTCACAACCATGATCCGAGCGTTATGTAGCGCGTCTTAAGCCTGCCATCTAAACAAGACACGACCTCAATGGCTGACCCCTGGGCGTTCATATCTCCGGCCAGATTGACTACATCAGAACCATGCATCGATCGAAGGACAGTGTCCAGATCCGAGTAAGAGATTCACGACAACTACGTCACTAGAGTCAGTTCGAAGATTCCGCATCTACGGCTAGTCATGATAAAACCTGTCAGGCGGACGGCATAAAACTCCCCCCCCCCCCCCCCCCACCCCCCCTCATCAAAATTATCATCAGAACAGCTTTGATCTTGCCAAAAAGCGCCGTGGCCAGAGTCGCCGCTCACTCCAACAGTGACGTGGAACATCACAGAAAAAAGAACACGTTACTAAGACGATTGAAAATTTATAAAAGACTAGACGCGAGAACTAGAAATGGTTGAATGCAGATACGCCATTGACTGCGGCACGCCGCTATCTCGGATCGCATTCCTACGCGCTATCACTATGCTAGTGCAGCCGACACACGAAAAACCCAGGTAGCTAGGTGACACCTACCCATTTTGCTCAATGGAACAGTCAAGGTCTTCATATTTCGTGACCACGTTGTTGCACGGCCACCACGCGGTCTCATCCGACTGCTGGTGGTCCAGCAATATAACACTTGGTAAGGTAAAAGCTCAGTCCGGCATGCGGAGTACGTGATCAAATCACCGCAGGTTGTCCAACACGATAAGTTGACCGATTGATAACACATCTTGAGTGTTCCGGAATACGCACCCGTAGTAATGGAATGGAAGCCCGAAATGAACAACTATATGTTAGTTGATTAACTCACAACCGTAGTTGAAGGAGGCAAACGACGTTTAATCGCCAACATTAAATCACTCGAACAATTAGTCGTGCAGTCATTCAATGACATTCTGTAGTAAAATCAAAAGGTAAGACGTGATTTAAGATTTCCCCGCTTGATTTTGTAGTTATTAACTCCATTGTGAGTTATTCGCGCTGTATATCGAAAACTCGGCAGAGCCCTTAATCTGAAGCAGAAGCCGAGAACATGTAGGCAAAGATGCGGGAAAAAACCCAGAGACCTTAGATGTCTTGTGAATTTACAAGTAAAAAATAAACAAGTGTAGATGTATCTAGGTCAAAATTCACCGGTAGCACCACTACCGGTTTTTTGGGTTGTTGCCGTTCGTCAGATTGTGAGTAACCCGAGTGTTGCCTTCGGCTTACATGGATGTGTTGCTACTGGCAGCTGATAACAAATTTGAATTATTTCTACCTTGTATCTTCGATGATGAGTGAAAATAACTGTGAAACCGGTTGTATGTTTCACGTGAATATGGCCGTACCACCACGTTGCAGCAGTTGTGCCGTCTTGTTGTTACCTGAATCCTCAAAATTTGAAGCATGGACAATACCAAACAAGCAAACGACTCAGTCATTTCCCTCAGATTATGATAGCCTTTACAACGGTAGGCTTCGCATTACGTTAGCCCTGAGAGAGCTGAGCTCTTTCTATCTAATTCATAAAAAAACCCCCACGTTTTTTGCATTCGAACCCCACTGACTTCAGATTCGAAAAAAATTTGCGTTGTTTTTTAATTTTTTTTTTCCAAACACCCTTACTATCGGGAAAAAAAGCTTTTTTTAGGGGCCGTTGGCAAACGGGCAAAACCCCTTTTTTTTTTTCCAATTTCTCCCTCCCCTTCCGTGGTTCTCGGAAAAGGCCCTGATCATATTCTCCTGAATATGGGAACTAGTAGAGAAGGATGTTTTCCATCGTCCACACCAGTTGAAACAACAGAATCAAGGTCTGTACTAATGTCTTCCTCAACTTCTTTGAAAAGTGTCGACATAAAGTCCATCTGTACATGTGTTTGAGAGCTTAAATGCAGCAGCGGACCACAGTTTTGGTAAGTGTTTCTAAATCGACTGATCACGGCTCTACATCGAAATGTTGTGGCAATGAAACAGTCAAATCGGGCCAGCTATGGCTTTCGGAGCCATCTGTCCAGGAGTCTAACCCTCTGGACGTAGTATGAATGGACATGCCGTGTTGATAGTTTTACTGAAGGACGGATGCCCTCGGCTAGTAGTATGAATAATCTTGAAGTCTGCCAATGTACTCTGAAGCAAGAGTGACTTTCATGGAACTTTCTCATAAATTCGACCGTAATGATTAGTAATCACGTTACATCTGAGCTTCCTACGGATACCCCTGCTGAAGCTGTTATGTGAGCAGCCTTGAGGAGTATCCTGTTTGACCTCCATCAACTCTAGATACTTTCTGTGAGACCTAACTTTCAACTCCACAACTCACCAAGTCGCGTACCATAGTACCTGCTCCACGAATGACCTGTGATGTTTCGATTCAGCAGCATATCGGAACTTAAGGGGTTGAATCTGTTAAAGCTGCATTTTGGGATAGTTTGTTACATGTGCTTCAACGTCGGCTAACCAGCTTCGCTATAGGGTGGTGGGGCCGATGCTGGGCGAAACAAGGAATGGAAAGAAAGCGTAGCAACACACAGTCTGTGTATAATGATGTGGTCCACTAAGGATGATATACCTGAACGAACTCGTGAGACCTGTAAGTAACAGCTACGTGGTCAGTTCGAGACTAGATCTGACTCTGATAAAGGGGCACCAGGCACAGCAATGACACTTACCACGTCTAAACTTAGTGGTACCTAAAAACAGCTTCATTTCGGGGCACAACTGCAGAGCTGCAAATATAATGAAAAGATTTACAGATATTTGGTGTTTAGAGCCGGCCATAGTAAAACCTGTCAAGCGGACGGTACAGTTCACAACCATGATCCGAGCGTTATGTGGCGGTCTTAAGCCTGCCACCTAAACGAGACACGACCTCAATGGCTGACCTGGGCGTTCATATCTCCGGCCAGATTGACCACATCAGAACCATGCATCGATCGAAGGACAGTGTCCAGATCCGAGTAAGAGATTCACGACAACTACGTCACTAGAGTCAGTTCGAAGATTCCGCATCTACGGCTAGTCATGATAAAACCTGTCAGGCGGACGGCATAAAACTCATCAAAATTATCATCAGAACAGCCATTGATCTTGCCAAAAATGCGCCGTGGCCAGAGTCGCCGCTCACTCCAACAGTGACGTGCAACATCACGGAAAAAAGAACACGTTACTAAGACGATTGAAAATTTATAAAAGTCTAGACGCGAAGAACTAGAAATGGTATGAATGCAGATACGCCATTGACTGCGACACGCCGCCATCTCGGATAGCGTCTCTAACCAGCGATTTGAGTGATCACGAGGACCCCAGCCAGGCAGGCGACACCTACCCACTTTGCTCAATGGAACAGTCAGGGTCTTCATATTTCGTGACCACGTTGTTGCTTGACCACCACGTGGTTTCACCCAACTGTTGGTGGTCTCAGTATATAATGCCCGGTACGGTAAACGCTCAGCCGGCATGCGGAGTACGTGATCAAATCACCGCAGGTTGTCCAACACGATAAGTTGACCCATTGATAATACATCTTGAGTGTTCCGGAATACGCACCCGTACTAATGGAATGGAAGCCCGAAATGAACAACTATATATTAGTTGATTAACTCACAACCGTAGTTGAAGGAGGCAAACGACGTTTAACCGCCAACATTAAATCATTCGAACAATTAGTCGTGCGATTATCACGTACAGCCATTCAAAGACATTCTGTAATAAAATCAAAAGGTAAGACGTGATTTAAGATTTCCCCGCTTGATTTTGTAGTTATTAACTCCATTGTGAGTTATTCGCGCTGTATATCGAAAACTCGGCAGAGCCCTTAATCTGAAGCAGAAGCCGAGAACATTTGTAGGAAAGGTGTGGAAACCCAGAGACCTTAGATAGTGTTGTAATTTTACAAAGTAAAATAACAAGTGGTATGTATCTAAAGGTCAAAATTCACCGGGAGCACACTATCGGTTTTGTGGTTGTTGCCGTTCGCCAGATGTGAGTAGCCGATGTGCCTCGGCTACATGGATGTTGCTACTGGCAGCTGATAACAAATTTGAATTATTTCTACCTTGTATCTTCGATGATGAGTGAAAATAACTGTGAAACCGGTTGTATGTTTCACGTGAATTATGGCCGTACACACGTGCAGCCGTTGCCATCTTGTTGTTACCTGAATCCTCAAAATTTGAAGCATGGACAATACCAAACAAGCAAACGACTCAGTCATTTCGTTAGCTCTCCCTCAGATTATGATAGCCTTTACGACGGTAGGCTTCGCGCACGTTAGCCTGAGAGAGTGAGCTCTCCTATCTAATTTCATAAACACGTTTCATTCTAACACTGACTTCAGATTCGAAATTTGCAGTTGTTAATTCAAACACTTACTATCGGAAACTTTTAAGCGTTGCAACGACACCTCGTAATGTACATTCAACGTCACGCAAACAAACAATGCGCTTTGCAGAAGCTGTTGCTAATCCGAAAGTTCAAACCCGTGTTGTGTGTTCAGAAACAACTGTTTGTAGGGTTGTCGCTACCATGGTAGTGACAATGATTGTGCACTCTGACAATTGGCTTTTTTTGGCATCTGGTTTTTTCCATACTGATACGTAAATAGTCCGTTGTATGCATTCGCGAAGATGTAGCGAAATGTGTCTGGACATAACTCATGTAACATCAGCGTGTTGTCTCCTTTATTCGAAAACAGTCGAGCTTCACGAAACATAAGAGTCAACAATTTTGAGGACACAGGGTCGCCACTGTCTGCGACACATGACCATATCAGAGTGTTTCCATCCAGCGGTGTAGATGGTCGAGAACCCCCGCACCATGTAGACGGCACCTATGGACCCTACACAGCGGGACGGCTAAAGCCTATACAGCCAGGGACCACGTCATCCTTTGGATGCCTTGCGGCTTCTTTCAACCACCAGCTGCCATAATGGACAATGCGCCAGACGTTCCGTCAGCATACAGAGTGCATAACCCAACCAGCGAAGATTGTGCATTTTTCCTACCTTGGTTAACGGTCGTGAATTTGAAAATATCTCAAACGCGCGCCGGCAGACTGTAGCGTTGCTCACAGTCAGCCATTACTACCTAGGCTTGACCAGTTTCACAGCGTACTTAGTCCACATATTACTTAATATGATCTACAGCTGAAGCTCCGACAATGTTGAAATCCTAGATTTTGAGGGAGAACGCACGTTTAGTCAATGCTACACAACAGTGCAGGATGTGAGAGGTTTATTGAACTAACCCGCTAGGAGAGATCGTTCAACCACGGGTCGTGTTCAAGCGCACATAGCCCCAAGCTTTGCACAGTTGTAACATTCAGAAAAAATGCACAAAACAATGGGCAATCGATCGACAGGGAGTAGAAAAAGATGACACCGTTAGGAAGATAAACTTCAAGAATACAGTGGAACTAACCTCCTCCGCAGTGGAAGCCTCAACAGGGACTGTTCTAATAAAATCGGTCATGAAAAATTGTCCCTCGTCGATTACAGCACATCGATTCGCTCTCGGTTTGAATATTTGTGGTTTCGTCACCGCGTGCTGTTTGTTTGTGTGCTCGATTAAACCGGACAGAACCAGTCACTTCGGTGGCACACAACGAGCACAACAGAGTGGACTGAAAGTAGGCGGTTTTGAACTGGGTCTTTCCCAGTCTAGAACGCGTTCGATTGTCCGGTTTCCGTAACTCAATCAACGTGGTGCTCGGAGTCACAGGATTCGAGCAGGTGGTATCGGGTTGATCGACAGCGCTTACAACCGTTTTTAACTCGGGACAAATGCCTCGTTGGTCCAACTCGCCTGGATGACCTAAACAATGGATCTGTGGAACAGAGATCCATCGGTTATTGATCCATCACAAATTGCTAGGTACACCAAAGTCAAACTGAACTTTCCGTAAAATAAACCCGCCAACTCTCCGTTGGGGATGACAATATGAAGCAACCGAAAAGAAGCGGCAAACATTTGCAATAGCTAGCTTACGATATTTATGGGAAAAAGCAGGTTACTTATGCGTAGCACATGATTAAGATGACGTAAATTGTAGTCTGCAAAGACAGTTCGACCGATCTCCGCAGAGCACATCTTAGGTCATCGTACTTGCGTGTTATAAATTCAGTCGGGCAAATAAATGCTTTGAAAGACGTTGTACTGATGAACAGAAAACGAGCGTCTAAAAACTTCGATATCTACAGTATGATGCATCAAAAGCCCTCAACTGTATTTAAAGCAAAATAACAACCATCACTGAACATGATCTTAATGCATCCTAAGTCTTCCTCCTTTAAATACACCGACTTCTTTGATGTGTCTTTCAATACAACGATCGTATGCCTCTTCGCGTGGTGGTGGTTGCTTGACATAATTGACCTACGAAGCTTTTATCATGAGAAACTGTGCAGTGGATGTATTTATATTCCGGTAATTCATTACAGTTGGCCCACTGACCACAGCACGTGGTAGTTCCAGGCTGGATTCATCGTTTTATGGTCGGTATTGATAATGCAGCACGTCGATAATCTATCTCTTGCCAGTATTCCACTCTTAAACAGCTAACAACGAAATAACAATCCATTTTTGCCCACATTGTGTCGCACATATCGAATACCCACTCCCGTGATACCGTAAGAGTAAAGTAATACTCTTGAACAGTAAACGCCGTTTCCTACACACCCATCACAAATCCTATGCCTCTCAGAACCAGACATAAATGTGAACGTTTCTTAGAACAAACGTCCTTGTGACAAGTGTAAACTGCTTAGCGCTGCTGGGAGATACTTCTGCCAACGTCACTGTTATTGTAACGAGTAAATCCATTACGAGAGAAAGACGGGTGTATAAATTGATTTAAACATAGCCTACATAATACAGAGTGGAATTTGATGTAACGCACCATTTGCTCTGCCAAACGTTCTATTCCGACTTGAATGCTATACCCGGATCCCTGCTGTGCGGCTTCACCCAGTCTACTAGCGCGGAGTCAGGAAGAACACGACTGCGGAGAAACACGCTGTAATGCCTACTTCAAGTTCGACAAATGAATGAAATGCATGTAAATATATAGCATGAAATAGTTGCCAAATATGGCCATTTACGCGTTGAACCACTGTTCGCTTGTTTAGGCCACTTCGCGATTAAGTGGCCAAGTAGGGTCCAATTCCATAGCCGTTGCGCTCTGATTGGTTCATCGGGCTAGCACGACACCCACGCGCACCTTCACGCCTCCTCCTGGTTGGTTCAACCTGCACGCCAGTGTTTTGTTGATGAAATATTTCGTCAGCCGTCACCGATGACCTGATTAGGTTGTTTTGATGAAATCGTCTCCTAACAAGTTGCACGTACAACGTTGCGTACAATGAAATATAGCAATGTGTGTAATTGCTGTAGTTTTTCAAATCTGTCAGTCTACGGAATGAACAATTCAGGTTCAATGAGAGTAAATAAAAATCCTGCAAATATTCCATCATACAGTTATTTTTCATTCTTAAAATGAAATGAAATGGTGAAACAGAATTTACTGGAAAAGACAAGCAACAATGCAGCGTAAAATTACACATAACTGAGCAATAATATGCCGTATTTAATCCGCTCTCAAAAACATGTTTAATTGGGCACTGTTCGAGACATCTGCTCACAAGTTTCACCAAAACAGCAGTGTAGCAATGAGATACGATTTACGCTACTCGCTTCAAGTTCGCGAGCAAGAAGACGACCAGTCACATTAAGCACTTCTAAGTAAGTGATTATTGTCCACTGAGTGGAAGATTGAAACAACAGCATTACAAAGCGCGGCAGAAGGTCGTAATCGAACGAACGTGTTTACTTCGCATTCATTTTAACGGTCTTCTCCCTCGGTTGTGTCTAAATGGTAAAGTCCATTATATGAAATGCCGTGTTCCATGGCTTTATTTATCTGAAAACAGATTTATAGTGATGTGAGTCACTAATAACTCTTGGACAAGTATGACATCAACAGATGGCAGACATGTGATTTGACTTCCCCTGAAGAGGAAATCTTCTGCAGTGGGAAGGAGGAAGGCAGTACATTTGAACAACAACCATTCGGAAGCGGTTTAAATTTCTCCCATCTGCAAAAATTCCTTATTTTGATATAAGATATAAGAAAAGAAAGCCACAGGATGGTGCAGTGATGCAAACTAACGAAATTGGACCATACAACAGACAACTGCTGCGGTTCACAGATGGACAAAATATCGATGGAAGAAAGTTGACCGGGGGGTAGCTGAAGCCAACAGTACAAGTGCAACAGAATGAGTGTCATGCACCAGATAATATATGTGTATGTGCATTCCGGGTCGTGTCAACATGCTTACAACTTGCAGCACGCTATTTCGATAGAGCAGACCCAACAAATTGTAGGAGAAAAGCATACCATCAGGAATATTACGGGTGGGCAAACAATATCGGGCTTGTTTGCTATTCTACTCGCATACAATAAAGTATGGTGTTTTGACTTTGAACAAATATATACCTTGTAGATTGCACTCCATACATTTTTGGCACATATACAACTGGAGATCAAAACCTATAAGTGAGATATGCGTTGGGTTTGGCTAATTTAATAGGGTACCGCTCTAATAACACCATTTAGCTGGAACCACGAAGTGGATCTATTATTGAGATTTGAGTGAAACCACATTTTGGACACCACGATGTAGGGTAGGAAATAAATACCTACAGTTCTGACTTACGTGAAATGCATCCTCTGAATTGAAAGTGATGGAGCAGCGAAAGCAGTGAATTTCATCAGGTACTGATCGTGTTTTGGTAGCGGAAATGATGTTTGGCAATTGGTCATTCTGATCCACCTCAACAACCGACTGAGGCAACTCAAAACGAGCGGCATACTGTGGGGCATAGGTGACCACGAGCTCTTCGCCAGCGAAAAATTCGTCGAGTGGTCATAAAGAATATACCTTTGGAACCATGTTGAAATGCGACTGCATTAGGCAAGGGATATTCTGACGTTAACTGATGTAGTGGCTGGCAGATTAGACGTACAAACATCATCCAATTACACACGGCTTCATCGCCTAACTTCAAATAACGCGTTGCACTTGGTTGACCGTTGGAATCGAGCACTTCCATGCGAAATGGACAGTCTGGCTGGTGAAGAAAACGTCCATGGGGTAACAATATAGAAAATACGAATACATAGAATAATGCGCACGCGTGACACGCAGATCACTTTAATTTTCACAGTGTATCTGACGTCTTGTGAGGCATTTGACGAACAACCGGCACGTGCATTTCGAGCATATGTCCGCAAGAACAATAAGCAAATAGCTGAGAGATTTGTTATGGTCACATGGGCCAAGTTACTAGATTTGTAGCAGAGGTGATCGTTAAATTAGGTGAGTCAAGTTGTCAACTAATGCTGTCGTCTGACACATGGTACAATGTGGACTGTCAAAATGTTAGGCCAAAAGCTCAAGCAGTCTGGAGAAGCGGGGTTCAAATTCGTAATGATGTATGGCTGGGATAGTCAGTGTGGTTACAACTGGAGCCCAAGAGTAGTGTAGCTCGGGATTTCATTGACAATGACATGGAAAGAGAAACGTCAAGTATAAATGTGTGAAAAACGCGCAAGAAAGTGCCAGTATCTGCAACAGTGGCAACTTTCAGAGTTTATAACTACTGATGTAGATTATCACACGCGCTATAACCCCCCAGGTAGGGCTTTCATGGCAGGTGACCGCATCATAGCCTGATAGCCTTGCGTTTTCTTTCAACTGTCAGCCGTCGCGTTGAACAATGAGCAGTGCAGTAGACGGCCCGTCGATGTGGGACGTAGATGACCTAAAAAGAGTATACTATGCACGTCGTAAAGCTCAGTTAGCTGTGGTAAATCGGGGAATTTACAAAATACACGCTGGCAGCCCGCAGTGTTGCTTCACACAATTAATTTGCCTAGTACAGACAACTGACAGAAGCAATGATAGCTAAATACAGAGGGCATATGACCAACAATCGCGAGAACCAGCCATGTTTCGTCCCAGCAGGACAAGGCTGAACTCACACATCGCCTTCGAAACGCCAAAAATGACAACCACTTACAAATGCATTCACATGACCTCGTAATCCTCAGGATTACCGCATCAGCAATATTGCAGGCTAATGAGATGATGTTAACCGAGTGGGTGGAGTGGCTAGCAGCCTTAAGCGACCTAGGTGCAGTAACAGACGCGAGAGCGGTCCCAGTCCAATCTGGAAAGAACACATTAAACTTGAGATGTGCAAAGTGCATGTCATATAACGTAACCAGTCCAACACGGTCTTCAAAAAAAAGAAGTAAAACAGTGTCAGTTGGATACAAAATGTTGATCGACTGCTACTTTTCACAATATCGTCCATTACATAGTTGGACATAATAGAAGTGATCGAAAGACCTTACTAAACTCCGTTTGAAGTAAAGCACGTTTGTGGTGCAATCCGCGCTCAGAGCTGACAAGATGATTTCGCCAAAATGAGATTTCACGGAGCCTCCCTAAGAACGAGGAAAGCTACTTCAAGAAACCGTGTTAAAAATGGCTTCCAGGTCCATAAATACTATAATCGCTTGCAGAATATAGGAGTGCCAACGTTTCAATGTCCTATCAAACGGTGAAGATACCAGCCATTTACAAGGGACCAGTTCGCAAATCGTCTTCTCCTTTCATTTCTTTCTGTTTTAGTAGCAGCCGCCCTGGAACACGCGTGAGTAGCTTGTATGCGGTGCAGACAAGGCCAAGGAGTCGTTAGTTGGAAATGGGAACGACTTCTGATGGATAGACACATCAGGCACTGCTTCCGTTTCCCATAGAGAACGGAGTGCGGTCAGTCGACATGACAACCCCTAACTGTCAATCTTGAAAAGAGCTGTGAGAAGATGGTCAAAACCTAGAGCTTTACTACGTTCCAACAATTTAACCTCTAAAAGCACTTAGGTTTCTGACGTAGAATCGCCGGGAATATCATACTCACAATTTGATGAGCTGGCTCAGGACAGTTGAAATCTTCGTCAGTGTTCAGTCTATGTGTGAAGTTGTCGAGACTGGTTGTAAGTTCGTGAGCCATCTTTCTTCACAGTCTCGCATACACCTCACTGACAGCCAGCACAAACTCGAATGGGAGAAAAGTGTACCCGATTATTCTCTGATATAAATACTTCTTACACCTACTTAGCTCTCTCAGCCAATAAGCTTTAGGTTCCTCATGCAGACTCCTCGCAAGTTTGTGTTGCATCTACAGTTCCTTCGTTCGCCAAAGCCAAGGGACAGTTAACGTGCGTTCATCTGTCGAATCGGCAAAAACTCACTGTCATTTCTGTAATATTCCTCTTTAATCAACCACTTCCACATAAGTCGGCGTAGCTTTTGATTTTTGTCCCGTACTCGTCCGGATCACATCACTGCCCTAGAGCCAGGCGGCTTCACTGTCAGTGCTATTTAATGAGTGCATTGTAACCCCTTGTTGTACAACGTACAACGCACTAGTTTACACCTGTGAGCAGACGATAAAACCAAGCGGGCACGAAAAACAATATCACCTAAAGCAAAGCAGTCAAGCCAAAACAAACAACGTATGCTGCCTCTGCCAATTTGTGTCATATGTGGTGTTAAAAAGACGTCCGGCTGTTACTCAAAGGAGGGATAGATAATGTTTCTGTGCGTTCTGCTTTGCTTTATGATTCGGAAAAGACGAAGATACGAACAGACTTGCCGTGTATGACTATCGGTATGATCACCAATTAGCCCACATCAAGTGAACTGAGCAACACGGCCGTCGGCCGGCGCGTATTCCGGAACGCTCGAGATGCGCGATCAACTGGTCAACCAATCACGTTGCATAGCCTATGATGGTTGGGTCACGTACTCTGCATGCCAGCTGAGCGTTTGTCGTACCCATTAGAAACGCGTGGTGATCAAGCAACAAAGTAGTCACGAAACATGAAGACCCCGACTATTCTGTTGAATAAGATGGGAAGGTGTCGCCTTCCTGACTGAAAACTTCGCGATCAACCAAAGGAATGGATAGCAACGCCATCCGAAATGGCAATCTACCGCAGTCAATGGCTCAAACGTACCTATTGCGTTTCTAGTTCCTTAGTTTATCCGTTTTCAAGTTTTCGACACTTTATTCTTAAATATTGCATGTTTTCGCTGAGATAGATAGCGGCTCGAACCACAGCAACCGAGTGTTGCTATGCTCTAAAGTTTGCAAGCGCATTATCTGTGGGACACATTTGTTCAGTACTAAGGTCAATGATAATAACGATAATAATGGTATTTTTTATCGTGAGTTGAATTCTCAGTCACTTACACATTCACACTCTCAACAAAGGAGAGACAAATAACTTAGTGAGCTGGAGTGGTACAATAATGACACCCAAATCAACTTCATAGGCAAATTAGTGAACGGCCACGATCGGTTTCAAATGCAAACAAAAAATGACTATACTTCGTGATTAATTCAAAGATAAAACCGGTTTCGTACAGAAGCCAAGCTACGTAAGAAGTAGCGGAACAGTGCGACCGAGTACGTGTAAATAAATGTTCGTATCTGGGATCAGTTAAAGAAGTAGAAAAACATTTGGGGAAGTCGGTGTTGGAAGAAGAGTTATGTCAGCCCAAAATAAGACGAAAACATTTTCAAACGCTTTAAATTGACGAGAAACAGTGAAAGTAACGAAGAGTTTACAGGGCTACCAGTTTAGAGTAACAGTTGTTTCGCAACTGACTACGCCATGTTGTTACCCAATGTTGCCGAACATAGTAAACAGGAAAAAGGGATAAGCAACCATTAGAATATTCCCAATACTGATCACTTCTTATGGATGAAAACAAAGGTATGGAGAAATATTGCATTAGAGGACAAAGTACAGATCTGTGGTCAACTTGACAGTTACAAAAATACGGTGGGCAAGGAAAGGAACGTGGGTGGTAGAAGCTTAATTAATTAACCAAGTGTGGTCACGAATCCTAGTGAATAGTCTGAATAATGAAACGAAAACGAGAAAACAACATCCTGGAGAACACAAGCCGTTGATGAGTGGCAATCAGGCTTGATCACTAAATTGGATAAACTGACTAGGATTGATGGAAAAAGAATCGTCCAAAGAACCGATGGGTGAAGACCGAGTGACAGACTCATTAAGAACTCAAATTTGCGTCTCCGTAGTGGTTGGTCGCAGATGATAAACCTAGAAACTACGAACTAAAGGTAAGTGATCATTGAGTCGAATTACATATTTAGATAAGACATAAAGCTTGCTTGGTAACAGAAACAAAAACTGATTGCAAAGAGGGATAAACGGTGCAGTAACGGACAAGGAAAACACAAACAACTGAATGCAATTAGGACATGAAAACTTACTAACCACTCCGGATGAGCACCCAGTTCGTCTTCACTGATGGCGGGAGCGACAAGTGGGCCGTAGCGTGTTAAAACACGCTGCCGTTTGAGCACACGAACACGAGTGGAACCAGACTCGTCGACCAATCGCATGCAACTCGGTTTGGACAGCCTAGCATAAGAAGTGACCGGAGTGTCCAGTTGTTCGACAATTGCATGATTCGGACAACCAGACGAACCGCACATCGTGCGGCACACAGGACACCAGAAGTTATCTAAATGAACGGACTTATATTTTGAATCCGAAAATAAAGGGTCGCAGTCCGCACTGTATACAATTCGTACGGTATCAGCATTCTTCTTCGTTCGACTCGGTGGTTTCCTACAAAACGCGACATCCGACCCCAGCTGCTCCGGGGTTGCCTCATGCGGGGCAAACCAAGGATGGGAGATAGTTGCGGCTGTAGTGGTAGAAGAAACTGCCTGGTTAGTCGCCCTCACATCTGCAACGTGGGCTGTCACATCCGGAGTTGTGTTTGATGTGTAGGCTACATCAGCGGACTTCATGGGCTGCATAGCAGGTTGGAAAGCAACTGTGAAGGGAGGCTGATAGCTCGTTGGAGTCGATAGCGCTCCAATATCGAAGCTGTCTCGGTTCAACTGGTTTGTAGAATGACTGGACTGTTCGGTCGATTGAAACACAGTGACCTCGCCACATTCACAGGGAAGATTTGACAGGACCAACGAAGAGACAGGAAGGTGCGGGAGAAACGTGGTTTGATCGAATGCGTTCGAAGTGGACAAAGCAAACGCGTTGTCGCCTTGACTACTGGTCAGAGGAACCAACATCTGATCAGTCTCTAGCAGTCTGAACGAAGTAGGTGTCCCAAAAGATGGGCCAGCAAAGTAGACCGAATCGGATTTGAAGTCCGTTTCGATAAGTTTGTCTCCTGTGTAACAAGTAAAACGTATGTCAATGGGGTGGAAACATAATGAATAAGAAGGAAACGAGCCGGCTAAACTCAAATCCGATGATTTTTCAAGCTCAGTGCATCCAGCTCTAAACAATGCCTGTTTGGCTATTGAAGCAGAAGTAAAAAGTAACCGTTGAAGATCATTCTAGTGCATTATCGGTTAGTGATTAATTATCATCAGCCAGTACAAGTTAGTGGTTACAGGGAACTGGTTAGTAGATTCAGTGTTAGGGAGATCACTTTTTTGTCCAAAATCGTAGCCTCCAACGAGAACACGATTTTATGCAATCAGAAGGTAAAATGTCGTGAACAGTCGAGAGGTAACCTTCGCTATTTTTTACTTGTTCGACCTTTATTCCGCTATGCTCATTGGTGGCTTAGTGACCCCAACTACTAGTCTCGGTAACCGTCCTTCGATTTTCTGATTTAAGGGTGTAGGTCGATATGCACCATATAAATATACCTTGTAATTTCCTCTTTGTCGCACACGTTGTTGGAGCGGAACAAAGCTGCTTTTTGCACCCGTCTTTTGGTTTGTCTTGGGAGCAATTAACGGGGACAGTCGCGTTATTTTCGGGACCAAGATTTTCCGTGTTAATTATTACGAGGAGAGAATCCGATTTCTATCAAGCGCATTACTATATCGTGGACGAACCAGCGTATTCTTTCGAGGGTTTACAACATTTAGCAACAACAGCGACGTAGTACAATGCTGTTCACCTTCACTAGTCTTGTTTAAATTTACCACAGGCAAAACAATGATGGATTGTCTTCGGTGATCAAACTGCCAACGTAGACTTCTCACCTGATGGAAGGCTGAAGGATCTTGACTACGCCGATCATAAGGTGCTGTTGGTTGACAAGTTTCAACACCTTGGTAACATCCCGCACTCTGATAAATACCTCTAAATTTGCCTTGAAGCTACAATGTAAAGCAAACCTTCAATATGTACACTTGCCCTTTCACAATCAGGTAATGAAGCTTGTCAATCACTTGGAGTAAATAGCAAGTTACGTCAACAGCGGCGGAAGTGAAGAAGATCGAGAAAAAGTCCCGGTACCACAGTCAGGACAGTCTCCGTCAACCCGTCCCCTCTGGTGACAGACAGACATCTGACCGATGCCAACTAATGCGCATATAAGACGCCTATGAGGGTAGTATTGAATTAAACCTGTCAAACGCGTCATTTGGCATAGAGGACATAAACCGTCTCAGATATCCGACCATCGATGCTTGCGTTCAACCATACAAACCGGGGTGTTGAATACTGAAAGAAACTAGATCCGGAAACGGGTAATTTGTAGAAGGAAACAAGCGAATTTCATCGCTCATACTGAACCAAAG